>JACCPG010010791.1:0-62626 GCA_016069955.1 Drepana arcuata | reverse complement strand
CTTATATTAAAATAATGTTCATAAAGGTAGCGATAAAATCTACATATTTTTTAATACAAATGAACAGTGTATGCACGTTAAAAAAAAAGACTGAAGTTCGAATGAAGACTAAAATTTTATGAAATTATAAAAATAAATAATTTTTAATTAAAAGTTCAAATAAAGAATAGATATGAAAAGAATAAAGAATTTGAATGAAAAACTCTATCTTAGGAGACATAAATTTGAATTTAAAATTTCAAATAAAGAATTTGAAACAAAAGCTCGAATAAAATTGTCCCCATACATTTGAATTCCTGTACTATGTCAGGTCACAATATAAATTCAGACTACACAAGATGAAGTCTACCTAGTACCTAGTATCTACGAGTCATGCAGGTACAAGTAGTATTAACACAGTATGTTTGCAGTGTTGTGTTGTGTAACTGCCCTTATCAATGCACTTGTTATCACGAGAGAGCAAATAGTATCCTGCCTAGAATCGTGCGATTTATATAAGTAGTTGCCAGCTGTGAAAATATCAAACACCTAATAATATAACAAAATGTATTGTTTCATACACAAATATATTTTAACGTCTTCGCTAAAATATTTCTGAACCTAAGTGGAGTGATTATACCTAAATAATACCTAAATAAATACCTGGGACAATTCCACACAAATTGACCTAGTCCCAAATTAGGGAAAGCTTGTGTTATGGTAACTAGACAACGATATATTTACTTATATAGATAGATATATAATTAAATACATAGGACATCCAAGACTAAGGTACAAATATTCGTGTTCAGCACACAAATATCCCTCAACGGGATTCGAACCCGCGACCTCAAGTTTCGCAGTCAGGAGCTCTAACCACTAGACCAGACGGTCGTCAACCACTTAGTTTTTAGAATAGATTAGTCGCACCACGAGCTTTACAGTGAAGGAAAACATCGAGAGGAAACCTGCATACGTCTGAAAAGAAATTCAAAGTCGTATGTATATTCGTGCTTGAGAAACGGCGATGGACTCGCCATCTGCCACGTTGGCACCTAAAATATATCTATAAGTGAGTGTGTGGAGCCATTCGGGGACCCAAGTGGCAAAACGTCAGTATACATAAATATACATTGCGGTGTATGTATATCGGCAAGTCTAGAGTAATTAAAGTGCTTTAAGCATTATCCATCAGTTACCATTCCATCGGTCTAGCGACGGATAACTCACAGACGTCAACCGGTTTTCGAGTGTCATAAAATATTGACCAACTCTTGACAGATAGGAAAGGTGAATTAAGGCCACCTAGGATTCTGTATCATACACATTGTAAAGTTATATCATCATATAACATCTACTCAGTTACTCACTATCTTTCAAGGATAAGAACGTTAAGAGTACTGGAGTATGTGTGAATAACAATTGAGAATTAATTAAAATAGGTAAGTCTTTAAGAGCAGGGGCATGCCCTCCACCTTATAGAAGTCCGTAGCCAAATAACAAAATTATTTGTGTTGTGTTCCTGCGCGATGGATAAGATCACCAATAATGAGCTCCTTGGGGAGGGGGAGGATTGTTATGTATTGACAGCAGAGGGATTAATCCCATTATGCTGCGAACATAGTATAACTCTCCGAACACAGAGTGACAACGCGCAAGTGATACTAGTGAGCGTAAATAGGATATGTCATGCGTAAATTATAGGACCACTAGCTGTACCCTGCCACGCTTCGCTGTGGATATGTGACTGATGCAAAAACTATATAAAAACAATCCTTGATGCGGATTATATATCATGCTTAAATTTCAGCTCGATCGGTGCAGAGCTTTTTGAGTTTTTGAAGCGTACACAAATCAATATAACATACTTATATATATATAGACTAGCTGTCCCGCCCAGCTTCGCCCGGGTGAAAAAGTAAAAAAAACACGTTTTTCAATTATTGCTTCCCCTATGGAGGCAAGTTAAAAACGTGTTTTTAAAAAAAAGTTGAGTTTCATAAAATCCGTTCTTAGCTGACCTCTACACCGCCTAAGGAATACTCCTACCAAATTTCAAGTCAATCGGCCTTACAGTTCCTGAGATTTCGTGAAGAGTCAGTTCAAAAATGGGATCTCCTATATATATATATAGATATGCTTGTTTGTAACTCATGAGGTATAAAAAAAGTCTAGGGAGAACTGGCGCTCTACTCTCTCTGCCTACCCAGTAAGGAACTCGGCTTGATATGTACGTAACTACTAAGAGTCGTATTTTAAAAGTTTTCTTGCGAATTGCAGATACTGAGTGGAAACAAAACAATAGTGATGGTTCGTTGTAAGTAAACGTACCTTGATCCTGATTGGTCATTGTGTTTTTTTTTTATATATTTCATGTGTTAATTCTCAAGGACGGGAACGTTAAGAGTACTCGAAACCAACGAGCATGTATGAAGAGACTGATGAATGTGGACGAAGCGAAAGAGGTATGTAAGTCTAGAGAGAACTGGCGCTCTATACTCTCTGCCTACCGTGGCACGACTTGGCGTGATGATATGTATGTATGTTAATTCAGATAATGAATCTATCTTTCTATTCTAGTCTAGAGAGTATTGGCGTTCCATACTCTCTGCCTACTCTCTGACTTGGCGTGATAATATTATGTACTAGCTGTGCCCGCGACTCCGTCGGCGTAGACAGTTTTGTTACCTTTCGTAAAAAAAAACTTTTTTTTTCAACAAAACGTATCCTATGTTACTTCTAATACCTCCGAGAATATGTGTACAAAGTTTTATGACGATCGGTTAAGTAGTTTTTACGTGAAAGCGTAACAAACAAACTTACATTCACATTTATAATATTAGTAAGGATGTATAATCTATCTTTGTGTGCCATTTCATCAATTGCAGTTAGTCGTTTCAGCCGTTCTATCGTGATTTACCAACATCCTGCACTTTCACATGTATAATTTAAGTATTTCATAGTTTCCTAAGGATCTCTAACACTTAACACAATAGAAACTAGTTCAGTGAGTTGTGATTTTGACAAATCGTTATTGATACATCGTGATAGCGTGTGACAGAAGCGTACTTGGGAGCAACACTGGTAAATACAGTTTGAAGAGCATATAACTGTGTTATATATATTAACAAAATAGCTGTCCCACCCAACTTCGCCCGGGTGAAAGTTAAACTTCCTGAAACACGATCGCAGCGCCACCTATCGGGTCCAATTGTGTTGTAAGCTATCCTATCTTTTAGTTTGGATCAAACTTCACACGGTGTGCAAATTTGATTGAAAATTATATATATTAAGATAAAAAATATTTACAAAGAACAGTTGAAACCAACAGATAAAATATTACATCGGTGTCCCGAGGCAACGTGCCAAGAGGACTAGCACTGTGTTATTATTATAATTATTTGTTCCTAGGTAAGGCAGGAGTGGTATAACACCCACGTTAAGAATGTTTTGTGCCAACGTGACAGGTGGCGAGTCCGTAGCCGTTTATGAAGCACGACTATACATCATTTGCCTTTTAATTGCTTCTCAGACGTATTGCATACGCGTAAATCTCGTTTTGGTTTGGTACAGTCGTGATTCTGGAACCACTTGGTAACCATGGCTCCCAACGTGATCAAATTAATTAAAACCTTAGAACATATTGACCTAGTCCAAAACTAGGCCTAGCTTGTACTAGTACTAGAAGATACATACATACAGCTAGTGCCATCCGCGATGACGCGCCCCACCAATTTCTAGTAAAGGGATCGTGGGGAGTATGACCCGAGTCTATTAATTGTAGTGTGTGTGTGCACTCATAGGTAATCAGTGTGTACCGATAATACTCAACATTTGTGGAAGGTTGCACACTTACACTATAAACTATAGGGGAGAATAGTGGGGCGCGTCTTCGTGGATGGCACTATCTATACAAAAATCCACTACATATATATATATATATATAAACTATAAGAATATATAAGTCTTCGTGGATGGCACTATCTATACATAAGTATATACAAAAATCCACTACATATATATATATAAACTATAAGAATAGTGGGGCGCGTCTTCGTGGATGGCACTATCTATACATAAGTATATACAAAAATCCAAAGGGAATATAACCCGACCTGAAGCGTCGCAGTCTGGAATTCTGCCCAATAGTTCAGAAGGTAAACATTTATTTACAATAACAACTATTAACAATATTGACAAAGAACAGTTGAAACTAACTACTTAAAGATGAAAAGAAGGTTGCTTAATATAAAGCTCTTGTATATACATCGTAAGCGCTACGATCGTCTCGTCAATGATGGTGTTGTCACGACTGTGGCGCGTGCCTCAAGCTCCTAGACTGTCTCGAGTATTTGTCGGCCCTTTGTCTTGTGTCGGTTCACAGATCTTTAGATCTTCTTAATAAGCTAAACAGTGCAGATGGAGAGATTTTTACAATATATGTCCAACCATGTCTAGGTCTTTGGGAGCTTCATAGATTTGTATATGTACAATATTATATATCATTTATATATATATATATATATATATACAAATAAATAAGCCGTTACAATAATGGACCCTTGTGGGAAGGCGTGGGGGTCCCCGAAGGGGTAGGCAGAGGTGTATAGGTAATACCCACACACCCACTTTCCGCCAGAGGTATATTAGGTCCCAACGTGACAAATGGCAAGTCCATCGCCGTTACTCCAGCACGACTATACATACGCCTTTGAATTTCTTCTCAGACGTATGCAGGTTTCCTCTCGATGTTTTCCTTCACCGTTCAGCTCGTGGTGTGACTAATCACTGTACTTAAGTTCAGAAAAACTCATTGGTACAGTCGGGATTCGAACTTGCGACCTTTGCGTCGCAGGCAACTGCTCGAACCATTCGGCCACCACGGCATGAGTATAAGTACATAATATAACGCAGGTGAAATCGCAAGCACACATCATCTCTCATAGCTATTGGACATTTTTGCACTATCATAAAACGAGTTTACTTTACGTTGCAAGTGACCTTACGCGGTAACTGCTCACCATTAGCCTGGCCTTTCTACATTTCTTCAAGATTTGGCCAGGTTAAGACCAGTTACCAGAGTAAGAGTTTAGCAGTGAACGATAATAAATTTTACGCTGCCATAAAGAGTACGACTGTCATCAATGCGGCAAGCGATCGCAGGTGGCTTGTCATCCAGCCGGAGCATTGGATATTAAGCTTACACACAGATAAAACAAAACAACAAATTTGCAAACGAATAAAGAAATTGAAAGGTACCGGCGAACGATGCTATCGTAAAATTATTTTCAATTTCACCAGTTTGCGTCGCGGTTCGGTAACTTTTATATAATTTTTTTTTTTATTTCCCGACCGATGCCCGTCGCGTTGGGCCCACTCCCATAAATTATAGTTCGGTAGCTCTCTGAAAAGGGGTTTTTGGGTATTTTTTATTTTTGTTACGTCTTTGAAGAATTTATATCCCAGTCTTACTTAGTAGCGGCGGTCAGTCGGTGTGTCGCGCCCAGAAATGTTACTCGCCTATACGGCCTTTACAACACTCTTGAATTGGATATACATCATGCAGAGTCCCTCACGGGGTAGGCAGAGACTTCTCTCTAGACTTACATTGGCGGAAGGGTGCCAAGAAGACTGGCGGCATTGCCACGTTGTATGGCAATGCTGATTGCTGATTGACTGTTCTTGTGTATTTTAATTTATTGAAATTGCTTGTAATGTCATATTTTATTGATTGACACTAGTGTGTTGAATAAAGTGTTTATTTTTGCTAGTTTTATTAATAGAGTAACATGATTTATGATACCACGAGCTATTTCAGTAAAATATTGTCGTACTTCAGAACTGGCGAAAGACTCGCCATCTGTCACCTAAATATATCTCCTAAAAGGGGAGCAAGCATCTGCCTACCCCATTCAAACAAGGCGTTCGGGTAAATAATATATGTCACGCATCCAAAGAGGTCGGTAAGTCTATGGTTGACAAATCAATGATGAAAAACTACCTACTAATCAATATTAAGAAGAATAACAAGTGTAATTTATAGGTGCTTCTATCTATTTTTTTTATTACAACTCCATTACCTCGTAAGGTTACCAGTTATGACAATCGTTTTTGTAGAATAGTATAACCGGGCATAAAATAATTTCTGGCTTCAAAATCGTATCGACACAATAGTATAATTTTTCGTAAATATACATTTAGAGAATAAAAACACATTTATAGGTAATTAATTACCTTTTAAAACATGGCAAACCTAACAGGCAGACAAAACGAATTCCAAATACTGGCAATTGGAATAGTTTTAAATTTTTTTCCGTCGTTTTAAGTTTGGAAGGCATTCTAACGGTACTCCAGAGACATAACTTCGGGACGGACGCGAACATATTTTTTTTATTATTTCTCTGTTGACCTCACTCGGCCGCGATCGATTTTCGAATTTGAAGTTCGAATTTGTTTTTCTTTTATTTTGAGATTGAGTATTCAACTGTTATTTTAAAAACTAGTATAATTTAACTAGTATAGTCAAACTACTATATAGTTAAACTACGAAGCGAATCCAGCACTTCCGGTAGTTTTCATAATAGATAAGTTATCAACGTTTAAATAATTATATACTTAAAGTAGTCGATATTCGTATTGGTTAGTTGTTTCGTAAATTTTAATTAGATGAGCAAATAAAATAAATATATTTTTTTATTTGAAAACCTAGCAATGGATACGTGACTACTTTTAATATTAATGTTGAACCTCAATTAGAAAAAAACTTCATTTACATCCGTAGTATTTTTTGTTAGGCAATTCAGGGTTTTTTTCTAATTTACTTAACTATCAAGGTTTAAATGACGATAAAGAACACCATTTTATATAAACTTCTCATATGACTTTAAGTTACGACGTCAATAGAATTTTAATGAACTTCGGAGACTTAAGACGGCGACTGGATTACTTTACTAATTAAGTATCCTAAACTGAATTCAAAACGAACTTTTATCGCCGAAAGAGGATTATGACAAAAACGTCATACTGGCAACTGTAATTGCGTTCAACGCCGACCGAAATTAAAAAGAAAAGTCGCACAGCAAGAATCCCGCCTATTTTTAAAAATGGAACCCGATGATGATTCGCCTAATTAATAAACCAATCACGTACAGTCGAGACGCGGCGTCGACGCGCGGCGGACGTGCGGGCGCGGGGGATGAACGCTTGGAAATTCGAATACAATTTTTTTCTGCACTAAAGCATCACAATGTTACTTGTAATTGGATTGACGGCGCATGATAGCGAATTTAGAATGCAATTAATTTATAAAATATGACTCGCAGGACTAGAAATTAGCACTATAAGTTGGAATAAAGTTGAAGTCATCGTTAGGAGACAGCGAGAGCGCGCGCCAGATGTTATCATAACCAGATATAATTTGTGCCGGCCACTTATAACGCAGTGACACAAAAAATGTTCGACTCAGTAGTTAATCTTGTCAAATCAATATGAGAAGTATAAAATTAATACTTCGATCAGGTTCTACGAACACTGTTATGAGAGCGCCGCGGATTATATGACACAGCATTATGTTTTCTTTTTTGATTGAATGGAAGTGAATGAAGCTCACTTTACTAACAAAAGATTCCCTCCAACGCTGATCCGAAATATTACACAACAAACTCAAAGCTTTGGGGATTCTTAGAAAAAAAATATCATTTATCAAATAAATGCATTCCCTGTTATGTCTTTGCGCAGCGTGACTGCAAAAACTAGTTGAATAATAAATGCGTCGGTTGGCAGCACTGGAGCCCGAGGAAGCCCGAACTGAGGCGAAAAAGGGCGAAGATTAGCGAGCGCGCGCTTTTTGTTTGCATCAATCGATGCGCTCGCGCATTCGCACGATGAATAATTCAAAAATTGACATGAAATGGCGTATGGTTCTTTTTTTAAATGAAAGGTGCCCGATTGAGGACTGTAACCGCCTGACGAATTCATTGGCCAACGGCTTTTTGTTTTCGGTAATTACTGTATTTACTTTATAGGTTAGCAAATGGATGGATTATCTCTACGGATTTGGGTGATGGAAGCGAGCAATGCTGGCTCCACGGGTTTAATCTAAGATTATGTACCCATTCGAAGCGCGTCGTGGGTTTATATGGCCAGCAATAAATATGAATTTACTGTCAAACCGCAAATAAAGTTTCGCCTTGAGCGATGCAAGAAGGAAAATATCCACCGGTGCCGCGTGTTATACAATAACTTTATTGTTGGAATTATAAGCTTTTTGCACACGCACTACCATACGTCTAGAAATTGGAAGTCGCGTCTCAAAAAAAAATATAATTAATTCGAGTAATGCTGTTAATGATGCATCGGGACCTGCGTCGATTTCCAAGTATAAGTAATCTTGTCATCTGAATTCTGCGTGCGATTGGTCGAAAGTTCCCAGAGTGGTTTTTGGACAAATGGCTTCATCTGACACTACGGGACGCTGTCACAATCTTCGCGTGTTTTGGTTATGACGAGTTTTTTCCGCACTGCATGAAGATAATTTCATTACGTTTTTATGTAATGGGAACGGCCTTTTAGGCTAGGGGTCTTGGTCAGCTTGTAAATGGCGTGGCGCTCCGATTGTTTGGACGCTTGGAAAATATTACTGCGTATTCAATTCCAGTGGTCATAAAGATTTTTATTGATTTCTCCACAAGAACACCGTTCCTTAACTTTTTGATAGTCCAATAATGGATCAATTGTGATTTTTTTAATAATAAAATGTCACACTTTTGTTTTACTTTAATACATTTGAATAGAGAATGTCTTTAATAATTTTGTATTCAGTTACTACGAGTAGCGATAGACAAAGGTCCTTTGGTAGCAAAATGTCACTTTAACAACGGTAAACGAGATTTCCTATTCTAAAACTGGATGGGGTGAAGTTCATATACCATAGACCATACACGTCGCGAACTGATAACCTGTGTGAACCATAGCAGTAATGTGTGGCTTTGCAAATGTATATTTACTCCAAAGCAAGACAGTAGCTACACTCATCGGGACCCTTGTGGGACGGCGTGAAGATATTATACTCTCTAGATAGATAGGTACTCACAAAATAAAGAAAAATACATACAGTGGAACATATAACCTCCTCCATTACTGAAATCGGTTATAAATCAAAGTGTTTGCTTTGAAAGGATTTTATCTTATCTTTTCTCTATTTCTTCCATCTCTTTTACATATATTTAATTCTGCGTCATAAAAAATAACAAAACTCACTTGTAAGAGGAAAATGCCATATTGTTGTCAACACAGGGCTGTTCTTCCACCGCTCCACTAGTCGTGAGCATCAGGGTGTTCATCCGTATTAGATTCCAACAAAATCGAGCGATTATGTTTATTGAGTGCACAACACTATCAAGTCCGCGGAGCGTGCGTCGGAATGACGCGACACCACATAATGTTCGTCACATCACTAGCGGGATCGCTGGGCTTGTTGCATAATCTGAAAATAAAAAATTATAATAATAACCTCAAAAGGAGTTTTGAACATTTCACGTCTTATTTACGCAACCGATTATTGTAAAAATAAATGCCCGAGCATTCGTCATTTATAGTAATATAAGAATAATAATATACCCTCACGCCATTCCACAAGGGTCGAACACCACCACCCGAAGAGGTAGCCAAAGGTGTATAGCTAATACCCATACACTCACTTTCTGCCAAAGATATATTTTAGGTGCCAACGTGACAAGTGGCAAGTCCATCGCCGTTACTCAAGCACCACTCTTTTGAATATCTACTATATAAGAATATATCTTTGAAAACCTACGAATCGTCATTTAGTATAAGAAAAGCACATTTTTAATAGTAAATAATAAGTATACATTATCCGTATACATACGTATAGTATAAAAGAGCCGTGGTGGCCGAGCGGTTCGAGCAGTTGCCTGCGACACAAAGATCGCAAGTTCGAATCCCGACTGTACCATTGAGTTTTTTTTGAACTTAAGTACAGTGATTAGTCACACCCCGAGCTTTACGGTGAAGGAAAACATCGAGAGGAAACCTGCATACGTCTGAGAAGAAATTCAAAGGCATATGTATAGACGTGCTTGAGTAACGGCGATGGACTCGCCATCTGTCACGTTGGCACATAATATACCTCTGGCGGAAAGTGGGAGTGTGGGTATTACCTATACACCTCTGCCTACCCCTTCGGGGACCCTTGTGGGAAGGCGTGAGGATATTAATTTATTTTATTTACATTATCCGATGTTGAGAAATACAGCCTAAATTAAACTAAGTTCAATATCACAAAAAAAAACATAGAATTGACAATACTTTGCGAATGTCGGCAGTCAAATTACTTGATTATTATGCATTTTCATTTGGCTAAAACCATTAGCTAATAGTACGCTTATAGTCTTTGAGCGTCAGGTTTCCCGATTTACATAACTATCATTATGTCATATCTACAATTCAGTCCAACGTTTACAAGAATGGCAGAGGAAGGCCACGTTCCAACTACCTGGATCAAATAGATCGGACTCTCAAGGACGGGAACGTTAAGAGTACTCGAAACCGACGAGCATGTATGAAGAGACTGATGAATGTGGACGAAGCGAAAGAGGTTTGTAAGTCTAGAGAGAACTGGCGCTCTATACTCTCTGCCTACCCCGTTAGGGACTTGGCGTGATGATATGTGTGTGTGTTTACTAGGATTAAGAACCTTGCCCGTCGAGTGTTTCGAGTAGCCATCGCCTGCAACACAATTGTAAGTTTAAATCTGTATCAATCTGTTCTCTGAAAGGAAAAGTATCACTCCCAGGTTTTACTGGGAATGAAAACAATGAGAGGAAACTTTTATACGTTCGAGTAGAAAATAAAAAACGTATGAATAGTCGTTGCAGTAACCTGTCACGTTGACACCTAAATATTACTCCGGAATAGAGGGTGTTGCTACACACCTCTGCCTACCCGTTAGGGAACCTTATGGGAAGGCGAAGATATATATGTTTTTTATGTTTTATATGTATGTAAATATATTGTGTATTAAAAATGGAGCCTGGCTTAGTAGATTAAGTAGTCGGTAATGTCAAGATTTAAGGTAATTGGCTCATACCTCGGTAAGTAATTTACGTTGAAGAAAAGCAATGAGTGGAAACTCATGTCTCAGAGAGGGCGACCAGCTGGTTATATCTCAAAAAAGCACCTGAATAGTTCGACTTTGTTACCTACAGATAGCAATAATGATTTATAGTATATTCCATTACATTCTAAACGCTGACATTGGCAAATCAAGCTAGTTATATCAGAGTAAAACCATTTTCGTACAAAACGTATCCCTTCATTTCTAATCTCTACACATCCAGTCCTGCATCAGATTTGACGTAGATACCCGCGTCTGCCCCGTCGGAACCGGCTCAGCGGCCATATTGAATCTGATTGACAGCTGTCAATGTTGGCGGCACTGCGACGCGTCGCCGCGCCCGCGCTCTACGGTACAAGGCGCACCACTAATTCCTTTTGAAAAAAGAACGATAACCTTTTTTATTTGGATTTTTCGTTGACTGAATGTTAGTAAACATTTTCTAGTTGGTAATGGCATGAGCTGTGCTTAAATCAGGACGATCTTTTTGTTATTTCGTTTCTACAATCTACTGCAACAACGAATTGAAACGCTTGATGCTATGTGAATGATGTATCCTAACATACAGCATTCGAAAATGATACACGCTGTAAAAAATATTCCAGCTTGGCTTATCCTCTTTGCATATTAAGATAATGCTACATGGAAATTTAAAGTAATAGGCATTTCCAGAAAAAATATGTTTGTATACTTTTCCTGTTAAACACTTCGTTAAAAACATTATCGAGTTATACTTACAAAAATTTACCTACTTTCCTTACAGAGATAAGATAAAAGTAGGTCAATTTTAAACCAAAATAAATTGTTATTTAACTTTTGAAATATTTTCCTCACCACTTCCCACAAGGGTCCCCGAAGGGGTAGGCCGAGGTGTATAGGTAATAATACCCACACACCCACTTTCCGTCAGAGGTATTTTCCACAGTTCCAATGTGTCAAATTGATATAAAATGCCGTGGTGGCCGAGTGGTTCGTGTAGTCGCCAGCTAGAGAAGAATTTTATTGTAAGTTCGACTATGTTGTACCAAAGAGTTATTCTGAGCTCTAGAACTACAGTGGCCAGTCACACCCCGAGTTTTACGGTGAAGGAAAACATCGAGAGGAAATCTGAATTAATTTGAGAAGAAATTCAAAGGTGTATGTATAGTCGTGTTTGATGGACTCGTCATCTTGGTCTTGTTGGCACCTAATAACTCCGGAGTAAAATGGATGTTTGGCTATACCTGTTCACCACTGCCTACCCCTTCGGGGACCCTTGTGGGAAGGCATGAAGATATTACTTACACAAACGTTTAATATTTCATTGTGTGACGTCACTAGTGATATAAAACGTACAATTAATGAAAATAATATAGGTACCTATCTTATGAAAGATTGCAGTTTTCCTCCTATTTATGGCTTCACAACTATTAGAATTAGAATAAATAATTATTATTATTATCTTAATATGTATAAATTACGTGTCACGTTGTTTGTCCGCGATGGGCTCCTAAACTACTTAACCGATTTTAATCAAATTTGCACATCGTGTGCAGTTTGATCCAACTTGAAAGATAGGATAGCATACATCACATTTGGACCCGATAGGTGGCGCTGCGATCGTGTTACAGGAAGTAACTTTTTCCCCCGGACGAAGCTGGGCGGGACAGCTAGTTATTATATAAAGATGAATCTTTAGTCTCGTCTCGAGGTCGGTTTTATTTGTAAGTAAACAGGTTCATGTGTGACGGTATGATCGGTTTGAGAGATGATAAGAATGGTTTTGTAGTGACCACATACATACCCAAAAACATTCCCGTTAGACCTCTTTTTTTTAGGTGAGGTGAGCTGAACGGTGAAGGAAAACATCGAGAGGAAACCTGTATAGGTCTGAGAAGAAATTCAAAGGCGTATAGTCTTGCTTGAGTAACGGCGATGGACTCGCCATCTGCCACGTTGACACCTAATATACCCTTGATCCTTGTGGAAAGGCGTGAGGATATTATTATTATTAAAACTCTTTATATCGCATTAAATTCAGATTGAGTTCAACATAATAGAAATTAATCTTAAATTTTTGTGGGATAAAGTTTATTATTGCACCCTGGGGAGCTTCGACGAGAAGTTCATTAAAGCAATTGGAAACTTTAAAGTTCAAAATTCAAGAAGACAAGCGCTTAACTGTTCTGCCGTTAAAATTACTGATTAATATGTAGGTCAAAATAACTATGCATCATGCTTCAAAAGTAAACTCTATAAGCTAATGCATAGAGTCATTTTTTTATTTGCAAATAGGTTTAAGGCCCAATGTTTCTTTGTGAGGGTACATGCTACTTAGCTAGACTACGCTGCTGGACCATTTAAGATGATTTGTAATTGTCTTGGTGTCGGTACATACATACATATCATCACGCCAAGTCCCTAACGGGGTAGGCAGAGAGTATAGAGCGCCAGTTCTCTCTAGACTTACATACCTCTTTCGCTTCGTCCACATTCATCTTTGTGTTGGTACCTGCATGAGATTCATAATTGAACGTGATCGTGTTGTTATGTTCCATAAGTTGTTCACCCAAGCAAAGCTGGGCGAATCAACGAGTTAGGTAAAACAGTTCGAAACGAACTAAACGTGTATTTGTAATCAATTTTCGAACGAATATTACGTGCAATATATTCCGCAATATAAAAGATATGACTGACGCATAGACAAACTGAGATCTTCATTCCATTAAAATAGCGAGCTTGACAATACAACTTCCAAGTAAAAATATTGCAGATTATCTGTATACAATGCCATAGTGTATCGTGTTAGCACAAAAATTACTATATTATCTGTATTTTGATTAAATAAAATATTAGAAGAAGCCCTAAGAAGCCCCAGATAAGTTCTAAACAAAAACTTCTATAAAAACCCCGTTACTATTGTTCCCAAGTAAAATCTGTCAGGAGAAGAAATGGCGAAACAAACTCATCGTTAATTTAACTCATTTTTTCTTTTAACGTAGGGGTAAACGAAGAATTCATCCAAAAAGTAAATTCATTGCCATGTTTGGCTTCATACTCTCTGTTCTGTTACATCTTAATAAACACTAGGAGTCGCTGCCCTATTTCCGATTATTATCTCAAATTACCGATTTTTATCTGACTACCGAATTTCGACAACGCTGTCACACCACTAGATGGACGACTGCGATTTAATCTTTAAAGGTTGTACCTACCTCGTGCGTCGAATGGAAAAACAATAAGTTTTTTTCGTCAATTGCACTTTTGCACTCGTTTGACAAGGTCAATGCACTTTTGACATAACTATGACGCACACCATTTTAGGTCTGCTAAATCTTGTCGATACCTACTTAAAGCGTTTAAAGACTTGACATTTTCAAATGCGAATATACATTCGTTTTAAAATTATCCGATTTTCTTGTATATTTTTTGGAAAAAATATTCTTCGAGTGTCTCACGAGGCAGGCAAAGAGGGTACAGTGCTTGTCTTCCTACTTGCCTACATAAGAGAAGAAATTCAAACACGCGTTAAATGTATTATTATTAAAGTAGGAGCATGATAATACATAATCCTTCCTCCTTCCTGATTAAACGGCAAAATGCAAAAATTTTTTTTTTTATTTATTTTTTATTTTATTTTATTTAGTATAAAGCCCGTTGAAATTATCTATCTCTTTATTAAACAAGAATCTAATAGTAACTATATAATACTAGCAGCTTATGCCCGCGGCTTCGCCCGCGTGGAGTTCGAAAAAGTAACATGTATTTTCCTGCTAGAATCGGTTCAGCCGCTATGCCGTGAAAGGGCATCATACTTTATAATATTAGAACTTTGTCATATGTTCATCATATGCCCTGAAAGAACCGCAAACATCCAAACTTACAAACTTTCACATTTATAATATTAGTAAGAAGTAAGATATATACCTAATAATATTATTAATGTGAAAGTTTGTATGGATTTCGCTACTCAAGCTCGTTAGAATGGAATGAAATTAGATTAAATTTGTCACACAGATACTTTATGGTCATCATATTATCACGCCGAGGCCCTAACGGGGTAGGCAGAGAGAATTGAGCGCCAGTTCTCTCTAGACTTACATACCTCTTTCTCTTCGTCCACATTAATCAGTCTCTTCTTACTGGCTCGTCGGTTTCGAGTACCCTTGACGTTCCCGTCTTTGAGTGTCCGATCGATTTGATCTAGGTAGTTGGAACATGGTCTTCCTCTGCCTCGTCTATACATTATTAGCGGGATTAATACTTGATAATGTTTTATTCAAGAAATAAATCATACGCTAAAGCACGAGCATGTATAACATTAACCATAGACAAATAACGTGTGTCAGATCACGGCCATTGCTAGTAAATTTATATAACCGAAATTGAAAAATAACCGGCCATGTTATAACTCGGCTATAACTAAACAAGGTACAGTTAACTAAAACATTGAAGTGTTTTGGTTATACCGAGCCCGAACTAAAAACATCCGTCTCGGCCCCCGTGGGACTGGTCACATTATTATATTATGACAACTTATTAAATCCTTCTTTCATCAAACTGTCCGGCCATTGGACACTTTCAAAGACTTTACGTCATTACTGTTTCACTGTATACATACAACAATCACATATGGGGAGGATGAGAGAGTAGAGTGCCAGTTCTCTCTCAACTTCAGACCTCCTTCGCTTTCTACATTCAATAGTCACTGTATACATGCACGCCGGTTTTGACTCTTGGTGAATGCACTCTTGGCGTTCGCTTCATTACACACTTTCTCAATGTAATCTTTCTTCTGTGACCAAACCAACGTAACATGCCTTTCTTTATCTTTCCAATCACATCCCCGTTCACCCCAGTTGCTTTGAGAATCTCCTCAAAACTCTGTCCAAATTTTTTTTTAATAACCTAATTTATCCCACATTTCATTAGCAACACCACGAGCTTTACGGTGAAGGAAACATCG
Source organism: Drepana arcuata (assembly GCA_016069955.1). Lineage (NCBI taxonomy): Eukaryota > Metazoa > Arthropoda > Insecta > Lepidoptera > Drepanidae > Drepana > Drepana arcuata. The sequence continues at coordinate 46,568 of JACCPG010010791.1, read as the reverse complement.
AAAAAACCTGCGTACATTTGAGAAGAAATACAAGGACGTAAGTGTGGCTTCAGAAACGGCGATGGACTCGTCACGTTGGCACCTGAAATGTATCTTCGGTGAAAACAGGTTCTGTATGTACAGACCTCTGCCTACCCCTTCGGGAAAGGCGTGAAGATGTGAAAAAACAATGGTGAAGATATAAATAAAAATATTATATTTGTTAAAATACGCAAGTGGCTTTTAATTAAATTATAAGCGGGTGGCGATCGTGATTGGCTAAGAAATTTTATATGTATAGCTTTATACGTCTAAAATGTGTAGGTAGTTTAAACGTTACATAACATTATGTCTAGTGTGCAAGCGTGACATATGGTATAAAGTTACAATATTTTTGTCGTATAATATTGAGAGGTCATTCTATGTACCTACTGTTATTGTAGTGAGTTAAACCTAGGCATATACTTTCGAAGTCACAGGCTTCAAACACTTCAATCTTCAAAAACTTCTTCACATACGTCAAAGGCTTACTGAATACAACATTTCAAATATTCCTCAAAGGTAGGCAGAGGTGTATAGGTAATACCCGCACACCCACTTTTCTCACACACAGCAACTCATTGGTACAGTCGGGATTCGGACTTGCGATCTTTAGGATAGGCTTCTACGCGAATAACTCTGCCACCACGGCTTTTGAAATATTGAAAATGAAATTTTAAATAATATTATAAAAACGCTTTTGTCTGTATGTATCTTTATTACTTTTTAACGTCTAAATTACATAATAAATTTCGATGGTTTCTGGGTATTAATAAATATACTTTAAATTTCAAGAACAAATGAAAGCTATTTTACTCTTCGTAATGTAAGCTCTAGGGGATATAATAAGATGTCAAAGCAAGCTGAACTGATCTTGATATTGAAGGTTCGTAGTAGTTTGCATTACAGATTCCTCTCAAATTACAAATCCTTTGTGCAATATATCCAAATACTGTACGGATTTTGTTTGGATTCAATCAAAATTAACTTCTATTGCTAGTTGTTAAGGACTAGAACTGAATACAGCAACGTAAGCGCATATGACAATCAAGTTTCGTAATAGTAAGAATGTTAAAATATTTAGCAATTGACATTTAAAATGCGCATTTAATAATTGGCTCCTAGCAATTTTATTTTTATTTATTCATGATATGGATACTAGTCCTTCAGCCGAATATTTTTTTTAAATATATATTTCTCACTCGTATCTTGACTGGGCATGATGATATACAAAGATCGATCGACTACCACTTAACTAAGCAAAATCTACTCTAAAGATATTACAACAAAATACAGACATCCAAGACAAGTTCTAGTGCACATCACACAAATATTCGCCCTCGGTTGGGAATCGAATTTACGACCTTATGCATTCCAGCCAAGAGCTCCGACCACCAGACCTCTATATACCCTGTCATACCCTGTAACTGGCGTAACCACCATGACCTTCATGATGAATACATGGTCGAAAGCTCAAATCTACTTTTGTCGTCATAATCCTTCAATGACGTTCAAATGAGACTTGACGGCTTGCTTTATCTTATTAATGAGTGAGAAAGAGATGAATGTACATATATGTCGTTCCACCTACCTTGATCAAATCGATTGGACCCTCAATGATGGGAACGTCTAGAGTACTCGAACCCGGCATTAAGAGACTGATGAATGTGGATGAACGAAAAGAGGTATGTAAGTTTTGAGAAAACCGGCGATGTACACTCTCTGCCTACCCCGTTAGGGACTCGGCGTTACAACAACAGTCGCTAGCGGGTGAAGCAGAGTCGCTACATAACAGATAAAACTACCTTGTAAGTACAATCGTATATCATCACGCCTTCCCACAAGGGGCCCGAAGGGGTAGGCAGCTAGTAAGTAAATACAATCAAATAAGACATTTCTTCGAACCCACGAGGGTCCTTAAAGTAGGCAGAGATATAACGTGACGTATATTATTTTACCTATAGCTGTTTCTCAAGCACGACTATTATACATCTTCGAATTTCTTCTCAAATAATACCGTAAAGCTCGCGGTGAGATGACTGTTCGGAGTGAGTTACCTTTACGTGTCGTTTACGCCGTTCTGTTTGCTATTACGTGACGGTAAGAGTGCATAGTCCTTTGACGTACAATAGGGAAAATATTTAGGTACAAACTGCTTGCAATAATATATTTAAAGTATCTACTAGTTGTCCCGCGATGTGCCTCGTGTAATACATGATTCATGTAAGTCTAGAGAGAACTCGCGCTCTGCTCTCTGCCTAACCAGTGAGGGACACGGCGTGATGATGTGTATGTAGGTATGTATAATTACTGGCCAAGTCTCTTCAAATAATGATATAGACAACAGGAACGGCGACAGAATCGCTATCTGTCATTTCGGCAACGGAATTGACTGTCATTTGGCATAGTTGTAGATAAATTATTAACTGGATTAACATATAGGATATTTTTTATTCCTGGAAAGAATACGAATGAAATACAATTTTACGCGGATGAAACCGCAAGGGCAGCTAGTGAAGAATAATTCTTTTCTTAGAAATGGAACAAACTGAATTCGATTTTTGAAATTTTGTATCAAGTGCGTCAACAGCGTTTGTTTTTAAAAAAGTGTTCGTTGCTCAACGAGCTTCTGTAAATTTTTGTACGGCATCATTTCAATATTAGCTTCGGATTTTCTTTTAAGTTTATTCAACCGACAACTGTGTCTTTGCCGATGCATATTCAAATGGGGGTCACCCGGGTCGAATAAATTAAATAGCATTAACATTACACACAGTTCAAAAACAAAATTTTACACTTCACCCGTAGGTAAGTTCTGTTGTCAAGTTTATTTCGTGTAATTATTCAATTTAATTGTTCTGAATACATTCATCGGGTAACTTTTTTGTCTCATAAATTTTTCATAATATTGAATCTTTATTTTAAGGCCTTTAATCTAAAAAGCTGAAATGAGTAGGCATTATTTCCATTAAAAGTGGAAGGTTTGACTCTTTTGACAAATTTAGTTACATTTCATTGTAATTATTCAACGCAATTGAAATCCTTATCTAAAAAGTATGTATGTATGTATGTATGCAGTAAGTATCTGAAAGTATGACACAACAATAATAGATATAATTTTAATGTTAAAACAAAATCATACACACCTGTACAAATGAACTCGTACAATAGCTCTTGAACGGTTTTCGAACGAAATGTTTCGACGAACAACACTGTCAAACAACTAGGACGTAATAAGTGACACTTAAAATTATATATTCTTGCAAATATCCAGTAAATCCATTAAAATACCGACTGAACTTTAGCCGCAACTTGTCACATGAACTTCGCGTTGCACATTTATGAACGAAACAGACCCATCAACGGTAACACGGGTGAATGAACTTTACACTTTAACACTGGCACGTGTATTTGGAGTTTTTCAAAGTTTTGAAAACTAGAGTGCGTTGAGAGGGTTGAAAGTTCGTAATGTTGGTAGGCCGGGAACGTGGTACGCGACACAGCGCTTGCGCGGGCGAGCACGATCGACTGGCTGCGCACGCGCACCTCAGGTCGGCCTGCGCGCAGAGCAGGTGACACAAACATTTTTATTGAAATGGATTCCGTATTATTATTTTTTCACGCTTTTTCTTAATCCCACTTTAAATGTTTTGACAAATATATACTTAATTTACCAAAGTAATTTAATCCTTTATATATTTGCGCAAAACATCAAAAACTTATAATAGTCTCAAAAGTAATAACCGCTTATAAAAAGAGTTAAAGTACTATAATTTGGTCAAAATTATATTCAATAGCATGTACCTCTTAATTTCAATCAAAATCTTACTTAACGATATGGTTCATAATACTTTGGTTAGATTTGGTACCTAAAACAATAATATAATGAAATATGTTCCAAAGGTTTACAACTTTCGCGAAACCAGTGTGTCAGCAAATGTATGCATCATGAACTTGGTAAACTGAAAAAAATATAGTCGTCTCTTTCACTCAAACTGTATATTCGGTAAGTAAGTAAAGGTCCACAAGCTTGTAGTAAGTGATCTCACTTAAAAGCAACTTAAAAAGGCCAGAATCAAAATGTGACAATTCACATACGCCCGAATCGTTTGATTTTCGATCTTATGTCTTTACATTTAAGTGATACTTCGCAAAAATTTTATCTCTCACTTCACCGTCTGAGTTAGCATACTGCTTAATTTTATGTAAATTTCGATAGTGTCTCACTGTTAACTTAGATACAATGGCCGTGATATTTTTCTCATACGATTTGGGCTTAATCTGAAAATATTAAACTTGCGATGTTTACACACCTAGGATAATTTTGGTTGTTGATGCGTATGCGCAGCCAAACTGGACAGTGGACACGTCTGATTAGCTGCGCGGCTGCATCTTTTTTGTTGTCTCTTTCTTGCATGTAACATTAAAGTCAATAAGAGGGAGTCGACACAATATCTCCTCATGGACCGTACAAGAGACGTGGCTTTACTGGGATCTTCCCAGAAGTGTTTATCGGTAAATTTTCGTAGGTAGGAGTAAATTCACTGTGAATGGATTACATAGCAACCTGTTTTTATGTTATTTATAAGCCGCCAAGATGAGCGCGTTTTAATACTCTGGTGGTCGCGTTTAATTAAACGTTATTGTTGGTAATCTATTTTGAAAGAAGTTTTTAAATATAGAATTTTAATTGATGCGTGATTATAGAAGACGTGACCATAGAGCAGGAATACCTAATTTATGGTTTCAAGGGTTTACCCATTTACAATCCTGCAAATATTTATACAAATAAATAAAATTGGTGTGTATGTTTTTAATATTAAAATAACCCCTTTTTACGAAATGCACGTGGATGTATACACGTTACATATACCATAATAATTTTTTTAATACAATTTTTGTCTGCCTGTCTGTTTGTTCCGGCTAATCTCTGAAAAGGCTGGCCCGATTTTGGCGGGACTTTCACTGGCAGACAGCTGCTGTTAGAAGGACTAACTTAGGCTACCTTTATTTCGGAAACTGAACAATTTTATTTGTTAATTTCCACGCGGACGAAGTCGTGGGCACAACTAGTCTATTATAAATGCGCTTGTGAAGGTATTTGTTCCGCATTTACGCAAAAACTACTGAACAGAATTGGATGAACTTCAACACGGGCATAGATTATTATCTTAATTAATTTATAGGATATGTTTTATTCCAGGAAAGGAATATAAGAAATTTTACGCAGCTATAACCGAGTGGCATAGCTAGTCATATATGTTTGTGCACATGCACTTGATGTATATCTTCAAGCCTCCCCACAGGGGTAGGCTGAGGTTTCAACACCCTCTATTCACCGGTGATCGGTGTCAACGTGACAGATGTCAAGTCCATCGCCGTTACTCAAGCACGACTATACATACGTCTTTGAATGTCTTCTCAAACGTGAGGTTTCTCTCTTGATTTCTTTTACCATATAGTGTGTGGAAGGATGGAAGGCAGTAAAACAAATCGCTTAAACTAAAGATAGTATAATCACAGACATAATATATCACAGACAAAAGTGATAATATAGATAGTCCATTCCACGCCCCACCAATTTCTAGTGGAAGGGGTCGCGGGATGCGGGGAGTATGACCCGAGTCTATTATTTGTAGTGTTCGTTTGCACTCATAGGTAATCAGTGTGTACCGATAATACTCAAACATTAGTGGAATGTTGCACACTTACACTATAAACTATAGGGAAGAATAGTGGGGCGCGTCTTCGTTGATGGCTCTATCTATACCAACTTTTGTATTCATATCGGTAAAGAGCAAGCTTCGTGCGACCGACAACGAGTGTGAAAACCGAGGGCCACGCCCCAGATACCATCTTGATTGTATCGTCAACTGTACAGACGCTGGCTGCTGGGTACAGTCAGGTGCCTGTATACGCTTGAGTACCAGCTTCGATTCCCTGGTCGAGCAAATATAGCTGTGCCGTGATTGGTTTACGGATATCTAAGTCTATATTCGTATATATCCTCACGCCTTCCCACAAGGGTCCCCGAAGGGGTAGGCAGAGGTGTATAGGTAGCACCCACACACCCACTTTCCGCCAGAGATATATTTTAGGTGCCAACCTTTGAGTGTTATTCAAGCACTATACATATGCCATTTAATTTCTTCTCAGACGTATGCAGGTATCCTATCAATGTTTTCCTTCACCGTGAAGGTCATGGTGTGACTAAACACTGTACTTCATCAGTCTCTCCATACATGCTCGTAAGTTTGGAGTACTCTTGTCGGTCCCGTCCTCGAGCGTACGATCTATTTGATCCAGGTAGTTGGAACGTGGTCTTCCTCTGCCTCTTCTTGCACACACTTTCGCTTAAAATAATTATACTAAAAAATAATACTACTATACTACTAATAATTATACTAAGTCGTTAACTAGTGAGAGTACCAAGAAGGCAGGCAGCATTGCACAGTACTGATTCTTAATAGGAAGTATGTCAACCTTCTTGCCGCCAGAGGCCACAAGAGGCCTTTTCAAATCTTTTTACGACGTAAACTGGCAATTTGCCCCACAATCCATTATTTCTGTCGTGTGTACACGTAGCAGATGCGAGCGCATGTTTGGGAGATTGAGAAAGTGGAAAATCACTATAATGGTTGCGTGCGCAAAGCGAACGTCAACACATATGTGTCATATTATAGTTATATATAATGTTATATAGGTACAACTGACTTCACTCATTCAGCCCCAGAACTAAGAAGGCCACGGCCCCAGACAAGGGCAGTTTCTGGGGAACGCCAAACTGATTAAATAAAATAAATACTTAAAAAATCTTTAACGATGACCTACACACTTCTGCATACCCCCTCGGGGACCCTTGTTGCACTAACATATTCGATATGAATATTCTTTCATGAAATCTTCTGTTATTTATTGAGGATATATATGTTATACTAATATTATTAATGTGAAATTTGGTGAGGATATTTGACCACTTGAATTTTTATTTGAAACATCTAAACGAAATTGGATTAAATTTGGCATAGAGTTCAATTGTAGCTGGATTTACTATCTATTCATCATAACTTGAGAGCCGCGGTGGCCGAATGGTTCGAGCAGTTGCCTGCGACGCAAAGGTCGCAAGTTCGAATCCCGACTGTACCAATGAGTTTTTCTGAGCTTAAGTACAGTGATTAGTCACACCACGAGCTTTACTGTGAACGAAATTATCGAGAGGTAACCTCACCGTCCGCAAATCTGTCACCGTTTCTAATCCACGCTTATACATACGCCTTCGAATTAGGTACTTCCCGAACGTATGCAGGTTTCCTCTAGATTTTCCCTTCGCCGTAAAGCACGTGGTGTGGAGTCTATAACAGTATTTGAGTTTATGAAAAACTTATTGCAATGTTTGCGTTGTGCGTGTCGTACCACTCAGCCAGCACAGCTCACGGCTGCTCAAAGGCAAGAACAGTATGTTCACGCCATAGTTCATAGACCCCGAGGTGACAATAATTATTTGTCGTAATTAAAGCGAAAGGTAGCTAAGCTATCGGAGACATCGGGAAAGTAAGAGTGAGACAATTTCACGCTCGCAGCCGCAGCCTGAACTTGGGTTAATGCGCAAGATTGTGTACCGATAGCACACGCACACTCCACGCGAATATGAAAATTGTTACATAACTGTGGACCGAGGTTTCATCCTTAATTTATAGGTAGCTTATTTTAATATTGGGCTGTAAAATGCAAATATATACTACACGCAGAGAATCTATATTAGCAGAGGACTTGTAAGAGAGGTAAACACTCAATCTATGAACACGAAGTCTGAAAATAAAGAAATTTTATTTTATGTTTTTTATTTTTATAACGAGCTTTCCGTTCGTATTTGGAGCTGCCCAACTGGGCAGAATCTCCACCTAATAGAAGTCCGTAACTTATTAAGTACTAGCTGCCCGCCCCGGCTTCGCACGGGTGCAATATTGATACTAATAATAATGTAAAAGATAAAAATAGTTATGGTGGTATATCCTTTAGAGATAATTAAATACAATCGCGGACTTTTATATCGATCATTTGAAGATATACTACTCCGTAGTACATTTATTTGATCTATCTCGTAAGGTTTACCCAGCGTTTGCGATTTAAGCGCACAAAAATATGTGCCTATGATCACATTACAAATCTTTGAATTTTTTGTTATTTATTAAATAAGAGAAAAAGAGGCGAATTTGGAATAGCCTTGGTTTCCGTTTTCATTAATATTGTTTGATATTTGAGCGTTTTTAGCTGACCTCTACATCGTGTAAGCAATACTCCTACCAAATTTCAAGTCAATCGGCCTCATAGTTCCTAAGATTTCGTGATAAGTGAGTTCACAAATGGGATCTTCTATATATTTATAGATATAGTCTAGTTGTCCCGCCCAGCTTCGCTTGAGTGAAAAAAATAAAAGCCATGGACCCAGTGGCGCCACCTATCGGATCCAATTATGAATCTAAACCATTCTCGAAACCACCTGAAGACATACGGATAATTTTATTAAAATCGGTCCAGCCGTTTACGATTCTATAAAGGACAAACATTCATTTCTATATTTATAGAAGATTAAATAAAAGAAAAGCCTTATAATAAAGATGCATATTATAAGTATAAAAAATAAATAGGTAACATAAAAACCAATACACATAGTCAAATTATTCGCAAAGTAAAGCGATTAAACGACAAACACAGTACGTTCACGTGTTACCTACGAACATTACAAAAGTATAAGAATATATATTGTTTGCAAAAATTACTGAATGGTATTGGATGAAATAAGGCACAGAGATAGATTATTAGCTGAATTAACACAGGATAGGACCGGTGTGTCACAGAGAATACAACAGTTGTCTTCTAGAAGTTATAGAGTGTTGTGAATATCGTTACAACAGATTTCTTGCCTTATTACCATACCATACCATAAGGGTAAAGTATTGAAAAACATACATATCATCACGCCAAGTCCCTAACGGGGTAGGCTGAGAGTATAGAGCCCCAGTTCTCTGTAGACTTACATGCCTCTTGCGCCTCGTACACATTCATCAGTCTCTTTATACATGCTCGTCGGTTTCGAGTACTCTTGACGTTCCCGTCCTTGAGCGTCCGATTGATTTGATCTAGGTAGTTCGAACGTGGTCTTCCTCTGCCTCTTCTTGTACACACTTTCGCTTTGTATAATGTATATCTGTTTCGCCAATCTTATCGTCTCTATATGTCCAAACCAACCTAACATGCCTTTCTTCATCTTTTCAATCACACCCCCGTTCACTCATCACTTGATTTGAGAATCTCTTCATTGCGGATTCGATCTAAGATCGTTACTCCGAACTGAAAAAAAAACCACAAAAATTGCCCGACTTGTCCCGACTCTACTAAACGTAAGTGAAGAACGACTCTCTCGCAATTGTTTTTTCCAGATGACATTTGTATTTCGCGCCATTATGAATCTATGGTACGCGCTAGTTTTACTTGTTATCGTCTATGGTATCCCATAACAATATGCAATAATTACGATTCTTGGTTTCCGATTAATATTGTTTTATATTTGAGCATCATCTATGTTTATGCGTTGAAATAAATTAATTAAATTTATTAATAACTAATTTAATTTATTATAATGGTCACAAATAACACTTGGTTAAATGTATAAATAATCGATTACAAAAAAAATAAAAAAAAAAGTAATAATGAACATTGAAACGAATTCTTATTTTAAAACGCAAGTGAAGAACGACTCTCTTGCAATTGTTTTTCCCAGATAACATTGGTACTTCGCGCCATAAAAAGCAATGGTTGAAAAACGTGTTTTTTTTATTTAACGCCTTGCGGGTGGAGTTTCATAAAATCCGTTCTTAGCTGACCTCTACATCGCGTAAGGAATACTTCTACCAAATTTCAAGTCAATAGGCCTTATAGTTCCTGAGATTTCGTGATAAGTCAGTTCAAAAATGAGATCTCCTATATATATATAGATTAACACTGTTTTTCTGTGTTGCTATCCTGCGCGAAGAATAAGGTCTCCAATAAGCTCCTTGGGGGGGGGAAGGATTGTTATATTGTGTGAGCAGCAAAGGGATTAGTGCCATTATGCTGCCATCACATTATAACTCTCCGAACACTGAGTGGCAACGCGCAAGTGATACTTCGGTATCATGAGCGTAAATAGGCTAGGTTAGGTTAGGTAACCATCCAGGTGCGCCGTAGGCTTGTTTGCCACTCTTGTTGTATAAAAGAAAGAAAAACTTGCCCTCATCCTACTAAAATTATAAATGCGAAGGTTTGTAAACGGAATCGCAAAAGCTTGTGAACGGAAGCGGATGAAATTTTGCATTTATTAGCTGGATTAATACATCGAATAAAACTCTACAATCGAGTAACAAAAATCCCTCCCAAAGGATCACATTTATATTTTTAATAGAATTAGGTATTGCAATATTATTATACAAGCAAAATTGTCCACAATATATCTACTACAGAAGAGATTGCGCAAACGGGAACTACGAAAAACAGGGCAGGAAGAATTTGTACCACATGAAAAGGTGCGGAAGACGGATAAAATCGAGAAGGTGAAATGGGGAAGGGGTAACGAATAGAATTTCACGCGTTCCCAGTAGGGTTCCCAAGAAGTAGGCAAAAATGTGTAAGTAGGTCCGACCCGTCCTCTCGATGTTTTCTTACGAATGTAATAATGTTATGTAATGTAAAAATAAAGGTGGTGGCAGAGTGCTTCAAATACTCACCTTCAATACAAATATTTCATTGATACAGTCGGGATTTGAACTTGCAAACTTGCGAGCATATTTAAAAGGACTTAAGTACAGTCACACCACGAGCTTTACGGTAAAGGAAAATATCGAGAGGAAACCTGCATACGATTGAGTATTAATTTAAAGACGATGTATAGTCGTGCTGAGAAACGGCGCTGAACTCGACATCTGTCACATTGGCATCTAGATATATTTCCGGCGAAATATGTCACAATTCTGCCCGTATCTTGCGGGAAGACTTGAAGATATAACAATATTTATTTAATATGCTTTTCTAAATAAAATAAGATTGCTGTCTCTACGCTGTTAGACGGCGCATGCTCGAGCACAATCTTACCGAAATTGTCCTCGCACAATTTCACCTGGCTTTCCATATTGTACGCTCTTGCGTAACACACAACGCTAGCTTTGGTAATTCTGTTACTTCACAATTTTCCATTAATAAATTGTAACAAGGATTTCATAACATTCATGGCACGGCCGTCTGGTCTTTACAGCTCCTGACTGTGAAACTTGAGGTCGCAGGTTTGATTCCTGCTGAGAGCAGATATTTGTATGATGAACTCGGTTATTTGTACAGTCTATTACTACCGTAGTATATTGTCAGAAATTATGACAAGAGAATTGATTAAAACCAAGTATCGTAAGTAACCAAGCGCTGCCAAGTATCTTTCAGAAGACGAAGAAGTATATACATATACCTGTACGTATATACATGTACCACTCCATTTCTGGAGGTTAGCCGTTAGCTCTGAAAACTTCTCCCTGTCTAGAGGAATAGTTGCACTGCACTGCTGATTCCGTTTCACTCCCTAATGTTCCGCAGGCATGATTTCTTCCGCCTTCCAGAGCGGAGTCTTCCTATCTTGGTATATACCCATGTAAGTACCAAAATATACCGTTGTCTGGTTACCATAACACAAGCTTTGCTTAATTTGGGGCTATTTCAATTTAAGTGGAATAGAAATTTTGGAATAACTTACTATACATACAGACATATCATCACGCCGAGTCCCTAACGGGGTAGGCAGGGAGTATAGAGCGCCAGCTCTCTCTAGACCTCTTACATACCTCTTACGTTTCATCCACATTCATCAGTCTCTTCACACATGCTCGTCGGTTTCGAGTACTCTTGACGTTCCCGTCCTTGAGCGTCCGATCTATTTGATCCAGGTAGTTGGAACGTGGCCTTCCTCTGCCTCTTCTTGTACACACTTTTGCTTTGTATATCTGTTTCGTCAATCAATAACTCATTTATAACGTAAATCCTACTTTTTATGAATATTATAGGTAAACGCGAAATTTTGCAAGAATGTGTGTTCATAATTCGCGCAAGAATTACATAACATTTTGCATGAGAGTATGCAAAGCATGAGTTTGCATATACAGAGTAAAAGATGTCTTCTCTTTTCTTGATACGGCAAGACTCTATAGATACTCTATACTCAATTAGCAATATGCATTAACAATACTCTACTATTTCGGTAGAAGGCTATGGCTTGAAAGTATTTTCGCCGTACTTACCTAATCAGGAAGGGCTAGTTCAGATAGCAAATGGCCGAGACGGTCGTGACACTTCCATCGAGACAGGTTTCGTAAAGTCACGGCTCCGAGGGTCGCCGCGGAAGGCAATATCCGGTTTCCTGTTAACCCCTTTTCGTTTTAAATGCACACTTTTTAAAGTTATTCGCTTCATTCCGTCAAAATGGCGGCCGTTTGAATACAAATTGATCGGTAATCAGGTGAGGGTGGTCCCAAATGCTTTTGAGTGAAAAAACATTAAGATGTCACATGTTGGATTTACTATGGCGGGGGTTGTTCGTGATAGTTTATCAAACGACTATAGATATCTACAGATAATTTCGTTTTTATTTACGTGGTCATACTTGTTTACGTATAATCGTTGTAAGTTTATATATTTCTTCTGAGTGTGTTTGTCACTAAATCCTCAACGGCTGGACCGATATTAATGAAACTTTCCGTCTTCTTGTGGATTCGAGAACGGCTTAGATTCACTAATTGGACAGGATAAAAATATACATAGGTGGCGTTGCGATCGTGTTTTAGAAAATTTTATTTTTTTAACTCGAGAGAAGCTGGAGGGACAGCTATTCTCGAGTGTAGATGTATATTTTTTTCATATCTGATTGAATATTCACTATGATATACGATTTACACAGCAACATTTAAAATGCATGCCTACATCATGCACACTTGATAACATCAAGATCCCCGAAGGTTAGGATGAAGTTTTCCGCCAGAGATTATTTTAGGTACCAACGTGACAGATGGCGAGTCCATCACTATTACTCAACTACGGCTATAAGTACTTTAAATTTCTTCTCAAACGTTTCCTCATGATGTTTTCCTCCGCCATAAAGGTCGGGGTGTGACTAATCACTGAACTTAACTTCAGGAAAACTCATTGGTACGGTCGGGATTCGAACTTGCAATCTGTGTTGAAGGCTACACGAAACTTTCGGCCACCACGGCTCTCACATCAAAGATGCGATATGCAGGGAACAGGTCTGCTACAACCCTTATATACTAGGACATTGATTCCTTCAACGAAACCTGGATGCCACTCCATGATTTTCTTTTCTCATTTCCGGGTTTTTTTACAATAATAATTTTACTTTTTTCTATTTTAATTTATTCCATATCTTGACCAGATTTAGTTACAGTACTGATGACAATAATTGTGTCACTTGTTTAATTTGTCTAATTTGTGAATGTGAGAACATTGTAGGCTTTGTAGATTCTTAGATCTTGCTAACATTGTTATGATTAACTTGTTTTATGTATGCTTTGTATAGTAAGCAACGACCTATTGTAGGGCCTACGCTGTTCCCCCATACTTGGGTACTATTGCTGTAACGAAAAAATATTATTGTTGTATATGCCTAATGATTTGAAAAGAGTAACCATGGAGTTTCTTGCCGGTTCTTCTTCATGGAAGCGACCAACCCGAACCGTGCTTCTTTTTCGACGTTTTATAAGTGCCCACCTGGGCCTATGTGAAATAAAAAGATTTTGATTTTGATTTTGACTCATGACCTAGTGCTGGTGTCCATTCAGCTACAATAAGCGCTTACCGTGTCATATTTGTGATATTCACAATAATAGCCAAAATTCTGTACAATAAATACTTTATTACATAATGTCTGTATTTCATACATTTGTTACATTTTATATTGCTATTAAGATTTAACATTATCAACACCTTTTTCAATTAAGAACACTAATACTAAAATTGCTACTGTTAACATTTTCCATTATACCAACATAAATATGGCAAAATATTAGATAAATGTAATAAATAAAACCTCCTTTTTTAAGTCGGTAAAAAATTGTCTTAAAATGCCTTGTGTTAAGTGCTGCCATCTTTCGGCGGAGTTTATGTAATGCGAGTATTATCGTATACTATTGGAACGCACCGACTTTAGTATTCGTTAATAATTCTATACAAATATATAGAGGAATGTACTAAATAAAATACTGTTTTTTTTTTTAAGTTTTCCCAAAGCTAACCTTGTTAGTAGGTAACCTCTTATTATATTGTATTAAAGTAACCTCAATCATGACAAATACACATCGAGCTATATTCATTAGTGGAATTATTCCTTCATTTAGAATCTTCTTAAGGGCACGCCAACGCCATCTATTGACCAGTGTTGCAACTAGACCAATAAAAAAATCTAAATAAAAAAAAATTATATAATATCTTCACACCCTCCCAAAAAGGTCCTTTGAGCCTTTATATTTAGAGGACTTTTGACATTTATATTTAGATGCTAACGAGACAGATGGCAAGTCAATGGCGGTTTCTCAAACACTAGTCGTGTTCATACTCAAACACACAACATTCCTCTCGATGTTTTCCTTCACACACTCACAATTCTAATAATAGCATAATTGCTGTTATTATAATATATGTAAGTAATCTATGACCCGGCTCCTTTTCGAGAAAGTTGCGGGATTCAAATTAAACTTCATTAAATATTCTATTGTTCACTCACGTCGAATATAGATAGTGCCATCCACGAAGACGCGCCCTACCAATTTATAGGATGCGGGATGCGGGGAGTATGACCCGAGTCTAATAATTGTAATGTTCGTGTGCACTCATACGAAAACAGTGTATACCGACAATACTCAAACATTAGTGGAAGGTTGCACACTTACACTAAAAACTATGAGGAAGAATAGTGGGGCGCGTCTTCGTGGATGAAACTATCTATACACAAAATTGATTGAACAATCACAATTGGATACGAGCGGAGTGGCTTAGATGGTTCAGAGGAGAAATATATATTTTTAAACTTCAAAATATAACCTTAACAGGAAACGCACACACGCGAGTGAAAATACATACACACATACATATATAAGCCTAGTAAAATAAGTAATAAAGACAATAAAAATTAAATTCAAAATGTATCCTATTATATAAAAAATGCCTATGGAAATAAATTAATTAACTTCCAAAGCTCTTTGATATAAGGAATTGTACATATTTATGAGCACACCAAATGCCTCACGGGGTACCAATGAGTTTTTCTGAACTTGAGTACAGTGTTAGTCACACCACGAGCTTTACGGTGAAGGAAAACATCGAGAGGAAACCTGCATACGTCTGAGAAGAAATTCAAAGGCGTATGTATAGTCGTGCTTGAGTAACGGCACCTAATATGCCTCTGGCGGAAAGTGGGTGTGTGGGTATTACCTAAACACCTCTGCCTACCCCTTCGGGGACCCCTGTGGAAAGGCGTGAGGATATATTATACTCTTTGATACAGACTGTGGGAATTGAACCAAAGAGAATATTAGTTAAAAAAGATACATTCATAAAAAGAAACTATAAATTATTAGTTTAAGTACATAGTATAGTGCTGTTAAATAAATATATATGTAGCTACATAATCATTGTGTGTATATAAACACATCCAAATAATATTAATTGTGAAAGTTTGTGCAATTATTCACACGCCAACGGCTGAAGAGATTTTGATAAAATTTTAAACGCAGGTAGCTTATAACGTTTACACTTTTGTATCCCGAGAAATATCAAATCCCGAGCAATTATAGCCACCGCCGTTTAATCGCACAGCATTTCATGAGATTGCCCATCCATTTTATTTTTACTAAACAGCTAAGTACATTATAGTTTTGTAAATAACGCTATTAGTAATAATAATAAATACCTTGGAACAATTCCACACAAATTGACCTAGTCCCAAATTAAGCAAAGCTTGTGTTATGGTAACTAGACAACGATATATTTACTTATATAGATAGATATATACATAAATACATAGGACATCCAAGACTAAGGTACAAATACTCGTGTTCATCACACAAATATTTGCCCTCAGCGGGATTCAAACCCGCGACCTCAAGTTTTGCAGTCAGGAGCTCTAACCACTAGACCAGACGGTCGTCGTCTTATTAATTTATTTCATTTGTATTAGTCACTTGTCAACTTTAGTTTAAGCATACAAGTACAATTTATCACTTTTAAATTAAGTATACAATCGACTATAAGTCTAGGAATTATGTTAGCAACCACGCGAATAGTAATAAAATTAAATAATAAAAAATAGTAATATCTGATTATACAGGACTATTGGTACGATCATGAAAAATGACACTCATGCTTTCCTCGATTTTAAATCTGAATGTGGTTTGTTTGAATGAATGGAGTTCTTTGAGAAGAGTGTATGGAGTACTTTTCTAGTTAGTGTAAGTATCTTCCCGTCGAGATAATTATTGATATATGATTGATTAATAAATAAAATTTGAATATAAATGTTTGTGCCTTGGATCCCTTACGTTAAAAAAAAGATTTTTTTTTAAATTGATGGTAAGCGGTTATCGCCGCCTATGGACGCTTGATTTGATACCAAACAGTAAAAAACATGATTAATATTTATATGTCTCTCGGTTGGACCGATTTTATGGGACTTTCACTGGCAGATTATTAACGTAACTAAAGCTCTTATATTTAATGTATGTATATTGAAATGTTCATATATTAATTTAACGCTGGTAAATTAGGGTCAGGTTACTGGTAAGTTTGTAACAAAATATGACCAGTAGCGCCATCTATGATTGTCTTACCTGTAACTTTCCCCTTTCTATGAATAAATAGTCAGTTGTTGTCAAGCTATCACTGTGTATAGCAGAAAGCAAGAAAGATTGTGCTTTATCAGTTTACATTAAACAGGCTACATAGGTTTGGTACACAAACTATGAATATTGTTAAATTTATTACTTTGATAATTGGTTTTAGATTATTCTATTTTGTGACATTAAACCTTATTTAAAATTTATGTTAAGTTTAATTTACGTATTGCATTACTTGAAAGTTGTATAACGGTATTTACTTTACCAACGCCATCTGTCGGTTAAATACGTTAACTAAACATTTTCTACTCGTGATTGTCATTACGTTTTTAGTTTCCAATGAGTATCAATGTTCATAAATAAAACATATCATAATTTAATTGAATAAATATGCTTATAAATAGATATTGAAGAATGTTTTTAACCATTAAATAATAAATATAAGAACAAATGTAACGGCATCGAACTAATTTTCCAATATCTCTGCATAGTATAAGCCAAACGTGCTTCCCACCGTCTGTACGAGTTGATATTTGAAAATTACGGAACGGATTTTGATGCGATTTTCATAAATAAATAGTGATTCAAGAAAAGGCCTCTATGTATAGTATACTACCGAAAGGAGTGGTAACTATACAAATTAATTTAACGAGGATAAATCCGCGGTCTAGACACATCTAGCATAATGAATGAAACCAGCAACTAGTGACATCTATTGACAGACTATTGCAACTTCCTAAAAATTTAACTATGTCGACTGCATTTCGTTTAGTAGGTACCAGCACAGACCAGTACATGCGGCTATTTCTTGTCCACCTTTCTACCCAATGTTGCCTTACAGACGTACCCTTTCAGGGCAAGCACTCCTCGACACTTGATGTGCACTTGGTACCGCGCACACCAATCCAGATTATTACAGCCCACGCCTGCGTCTGACAGGGTCTTCACTGCTGCTATGGAGAGTAGATCTGGAACACGGAGAGGTGATCAATTAAAAACATATTCGTGTGTGTGAGTATGTGTCCGTATGTGCGTAAAAGCGTGTGTGTGAACGTCTCTTCTTATGTGTGTGATAGCGTGTGTGTGCATGTCTTCGTATGAGCATGACAGCGTGTGTGTATGTGTGTGTGAGTATGTCTTCGAATGTGCTTGACAGTGTATGTATGTGTGCGTGTCTTCATAGGTGCCTGAAGGTATTTGTGTATGCGTGTGTGCGTCCAGAGTCCATATAGACCAGTGTATATGGAGCGCGTACCCGGCGGGTGGGCGTGTCTTCATAGGTGCCTGAAGGTATTTGTGTATGCGTGTGTGCGTCCAGAGTCCATATAGACCAGTGTATATGGAGCGCGTACCCGGCGGGTCGGCGTGTGTTAGCAGCTGCACGTCGTTGGCGCGGCAGAAGGCGTGCAGCGAGGGTGGCACCACGCAGCACGAGGCCAGGTTGATCTGCGCGATGGCGGGCCTGACGCGCGCCCACGCGTGCAGCCGCCGCAGGCAGCCGCCGCCCACGTCCGCCACGCCCAGCTGTTGCACGCGCCCTGCGCACACCACACACGTCACACACGTACACACACTCTGTACGTGTGCCAACACAAACAAACGACACATCTCGTACGTATGACAACACAATACACACACACACACACCTAGACGAGACGGCCATCTGGTCTAGTGGTTAGAGCTCCTGACTGCGAAACTTGAGGTCGCCGGTTTGAATCCCGCTGCGGGCAGACATTTGTGTGATGAACACGAGTATTTGTACCTTAGTCTTGGATGTCCTATGTATTTATGTATATATCTATCTATATAAGTAAATATATCGTTGTCTAGTTACCATAACACAAGCTTTGCTTATGTTGGGATTTATGAATTACATACACACATACGTACATAGTAGGTAATAAACGTCTCAACACTAATACAAAAAATATTACCAGGCTGTAATTCTTGTCGTCGAAGGAGAAGTTTTTATTGTGATCAAGTATAATTTTTATATGTTTTTAAACTTCCTCATCCTAGCTGATATTACCCCAGAATAACATTTGCATGATCTGTACTCTGCACATGGTATAACGCCTGTTTATTTATGTTGATGCTAATATATAATGAAATATTATAATTTCGGTGAAAAAACACAAATAACGCATAGCGACCCATTTCAAACAACAGGGCAAATTGACAGCTTGAAACGTCAAACAGTAGCAAAGACAAATTGACAGCTTGAAACGTCAAACAGTATCAAAGACAAATTGACAGCTTGAAACGTCAAACAGTAGCAAAATAATACATTTTAGCCCAATACGCGAGGCCGACCTTGAGCACTCACCCTGTTTAACGTAATCCTCGAGCACCGCCCACAGTGTCTTGATGCCTGGCAGGATGGCCTCACACTTGCGCGCGTCCGCCTCACTGTCCGCTTCCATTTCTGTACTGGACATGCGCACTGTATAATAATTATAATAATTAAAAAAAAACTGTAAGGAACGAATACCGACAAACTCGTAAACTCACATTTTTATAGAACAACGATCATACCGCAAAGAGTGTTAGACAGAAGACAGAGTATAGACAGTGTCATCCACGAAGACGTAATTGTGTCATAAATGGATTGTACACACCCAAAAACAAATTTATAGACAACTAGCTTATGCCCGCGGCTTCGCCCACGTGTAGTTCGAAAAAGTAGCTTTAAAAATTTTCCTGCAAGAATCGGTTCTACGGAAATAAGCACTTTGAATTTTTCAGGTTTAAAAAAAAGTTGTGTATGTCCTATTCCAAGGTATAAGCGTGATAGCTCGCGTGATTTCAACTTTCAGCCAAATCGGTTCAGCCGTTTGGCCGTGAAAGAACCGCAAACATCCAAACATACAAACTTTCACATTAATAATATTAGTAAGACCTTACCGTTGCTGCCAAGCGATATGGGCGAAGCTTTAGTGGGGTAGTTGTTCCTCATGTTGGTGTCGTCGCTCACTTGGTCACGGTGCAGGATGTCGGGGTTGTACGCCAGGATCACGTTGTCTATGTTGTCTGTATGCAGCGCCGTGAACACTGCAATACAAATTAAATCTTGACACTATCTTCAACCACAAGGGTCCCAAAAGGGTCCCAAAAGGGCTAGGCAGAGTGTGTAGATAGTAGTGTGTAGTGTGTACATAGAACTCACACACTTTACACTTTTCGTTTCCGCATTTTAGGTGATAGTGTGAAAGATACTGCATTACATTAGATAACAGAGTGCCATAATAATAATAAGTACCATAAGAAAGCCGAACGGTGTTTTCATGTATTAAAAATAAATTGTTATCATTTATACGATTATTTAGATAAATGGCAACGTGAGTTGTTGCAACTTGTTAGTCCACAAACATACGTATATACTCAACGTTTCATGACGACATTAGTACAATCAGTATGGTAGGCTAAATTGTTACATCATTACAATGCGCGACGAGCAATTAATTAAAAACGGTTGCGAACCAAAACAGCACATAATAACGTATTACAATTTATGTATATCATAAAACTCGTACAGTTACGTAACCACCTACTGACAATTTTTACCTAAGAGTCACATTTATGTGGCGTTAAGTACCGAACCTTCTAAAGGGTTTAAAAACAATATTAACAACGCGTAGTTCAAATAATCCCTCCCGCCGTTACAGCGTGACGTCACGTTTTACAAGACCCCCCCACCCCCACCCCCACCCCAATTCGTTACGTAATACTTGAAGACCTCCAAACTTCATGTACACAATAATAAATCATTGTTTCAGACATTTAGTATTCATATAGCTAATTAATATCAGTCAGGGCAAATTAAATCATTCTTAATTGGGTTTTCCAACTATAACAATAGAAAATTACAATGTAATAAATAATTTAACTGGCAATAAAATAATTGAGTTATGTTTACTTAATTGTGGCAACACGAGTAGTGACGTCACTAATCATGCCCATATACAAATCAAATCTGACAATAATTTTCTAATTCTTATTGCTTAAGATTTTATTTCTCAAAAGAATAAAACTCACTTCGTTTAAAATTACGGATTAAAGTAGTAACTATGTACTAATAATAAGATAATTCTTTGTGAACCTTTATATCCATACTAATATTATACATACATACATACATACATATTATCATGCAACGAGTCCCTAACGGGATAGGTAGTCGGAGTACAGGACCAGTTCTTACATACCTCTTTCGCTTCGTATACATTCATCAGTCTCTTCATACATGCTCGCCGGTTTCAAGTACTCTTAACCCATTCTTAGTGTCCGATCGATTTGTTCTAGATAGATCTAGGTGGTTAGAACGAATATGTATTGTAAATGAGCCGTGTTAAAGGACAGTCGTGGTGGCCGAGTGGTTCGAGGTTGCCTGCGACACAAAGATCGCAAGTTCGAATCCCGACTGTACCAATAAGTTTTTCTGAACTTAAGTACAGTGATTTGTCACACCATGAGCTTTACGGTGATGGAAAACATCGAGTGGAAACCTGCATACTGATACATACCTGCGTCTGAGAAGCAATTCAAAGGCGTATGTATAGTCGTGCTTAAGTAACGGCGATGGACTCGCCATCTGTCACGTTGGCCCCTATAATGTATCTCTGGCGGAAAGTGGGTGTGTGGGTTCTACCTTTACACTTCTTCCTTCCCTTTCGGGGACCCTTGTGGGAAGGCGTGAGAATATAATATTACTTTTGACGACCATCTGGTCTAGTGGTTACAGCTCCTGACTGCGAAACTTGAGGTCGCGGGTTCGAATCCCGCTGAGGGCAGATAATTGTGTGCTGAACACGAGTATTTGTACCTTAGTCTTGGATGTCCTATGTATTTATGTATATGTCTATCTATATACGTAAATATATCGTTGTCTAGTTACCATAACACATGCTTTGCTTACTTTGGGACTAGGTCAATTTGTGTGCAATTGTCCCAGGTATTTATTATTATTATTATAATATTATATATAGTGTACCGACTGTCCAACAATGCAATAAATATGAAATAAATAGTCACATGTACCCATTGATATTACACTTGAATCACAAGGACTCGCTTGATAACGATAACAGCGCTTCCTACATCGGCATGTTTTTTACGTACTGCGAAGATAGACAGTGAGTAAAACAAAGTATAGTAAGCAACGACCTATTGTCATTGTTCCCCCATACTTGGGTACTATTGCTGTAACGAAAAAAAAATATTGTATATGCCTAATGATTTGAAAAGAGTAACCATGGAGTTTCTTGCCTGTTCTTCTCCATGGAAGCGACCAACCCGAACCGTACTTCTTTTTCGACGTTTTATAAGTGCCCACCTGGGCCTATGTGAAATAAAAAAGATTTTGATTGATAGAAATACCAAACATATTGTGTGGACATACATATATGTATAAAATTGCAGCCGGCTGGTGGTTCCAGTAGTTGAGTAACGGCAATGGACTCGCCATCTGTCACGTTGGCACCTAAAAATAGATCTCTGGCGGAAAATGGGTATTTGTTGTAAATAACAAAATATAGATACTACTAGCGCCATCTTGTTAACAAGTCCTTGTAGGCTTTCTCTTTTAATAAAGTTCAGTCGTTCCAAACCTTAGTTCCAAGACGTTGTTTTATTAAAAGGTTATGGGCCCAGACCCGTTTAAAAGCATTGAAGAGGTTATTGTTAGAATTATCAGAGTGATTAACAATAGACCGAGCGTTTTACCATCTTGACTTTTACAGACTTGTGTGTAAAGTTAACAGTGAAAAATAACCGGCTTTTTCAATAACTAACAACGTGCGCGTGCGAGTCAGTCATGGCGTCCAGTTCGAACTATCTTGTTAGCGTACCGAAATTAAAAGGGCGTGAGAACTATAGTGAATGGTGTTTCGCTGCAGAGAATTTCCTGGTATTGGAAGGAATGGTTGGGTGTATTAAACCAGAGCCCAATGTTTCACCAGCAGCTGCAGATGACGCGAGAACAAAAGCCAAGCTGATATTAACCATCGACCCGGCTCTTTACATTCATATAAAAAACGTCAGTACATCGAAAGAATTGTGGAATACATTGAAGATGTTATTTGATGACTCGGGATTTACTAGAAGAATCAGTCTACTGAGGAATTTAATATCTATTCGATTGGAAAATTGCACTTCGATGACGGCCTATGTAACACAAATTGTTGAAGCTGGACAGAAATTACAAGGTACGGGATTTGGCATAACCGACGAATGGATTGGCTCTATCATGCTCGCAGGTTTAAGCGAAAAATATATGCCAATGATAATGGCCATCGAACATTCGGGCATCATAATTACATCCGACGCCATTAAAGGGAAGTTGATGGATATGGAACCGGAAGATAGTGATGTCAATAATGCATTCGCATGTTTCCGCAAGAATCATATTCAACGTTCAAGGAACGGAAACAAAACACAGTCTCTGGCCAATAAAGAAAAAGATGGCGGAAAAGCAGAAGTACCAACACCTGTCAAAAGAATATCGAATGTTAAATGTTACAAATGTAAACAGCAAGGTCACTATCGCAATCAATGCACCAACAAAGAAATGTCTTTTAAGAATTCAGAAAATAAATCGTCAAAAACAACTAATGCGTTTAGTGCCGTATTTTTTAACAGAATATTTGATAAGAGTGACTGGTATGTCGACTCAGGCGCCAGTTCACATTTGACTAGCAATAAAAATTGGGTGATTGACACGTGTTATTCTGGCTTCACCAAAGAAATAATGGTGGCTAATCAGAATAAAATCCCAGTGCTGTGTTGTGGAAACGTAAACATAACTACGTCGACTGAAGAATGTGATTTTAACATAACTGTTGAAAATGTGTTATGTGTTCCCGAATTATCTACTAACTTATTGTCAGTGAGCCAGTTGATAAGGCAGGGCAACAAAGTGCATTTCACTGGCAAAGGTTGTGAAATACTCAACCAAGAGGACACTCTAGTAGCTACTGCATCACTTGTGAATGGAGTTTATAAACTAAACACTTCTACTTGTTTGGCGGCAACAGTAACAGAGTCTCCAGAAGTTTGGCATCGTAGATTGGGACATGTCAACAGTTATAACATGAATAAAATGCAGGATGCTGTGGAGGGAGTCAACTTTATTGAGAAGGCCAACATCAACAAATCTAACTGCATAGTGTGCTGCGAAGGTAAGCAAAGTCGTTTGCCTTTTGCTCATAATGGGAACAGGAGCACTACACTATTAGAAGTGGTACACAGTGACATCTGTGGCCCGATGGAGAATGTATCACTAGGAGGATCTAGATATTTCTTAATTTTTGTTGATGATCACAGTCGCATGACATATGTTTATTTTTTGAGAAATAAAAATGAGGCTTTACAGTATTTCAAAGAGTATAAAGCAAGAGTTGAGAATTTAACATCAAATAAAATAAAAAATCTGAGAAGTGATAATGGCAGAGAGTTCTGTAACAGAGATTTTGATAGTTATTTGAAGAAAGCAGGTATAGTTCATCAAAAATCAAATCCTTACACACCTGAACAAAACGGGCTTTGTGAGCGCATGAATAGAACTCTAATTGAAAAAGCCAGATGTCTTTTGTTTGATGCTAAACTTGGTAAGGAGTTCTGGGCAGAAGCTATTAACACTGCTGTTTATTTACAGAATAGAATTGTAAAAACTGTATTGAACAATCATACACCATACGAGTTGTGGACAGGGGTCAAACCAAACCTTAGTCATGTAAGGATTTTTGGTAGCATTGTCATGAAGCACATACCAAAGGAGAAAAGACATAAGTGGGACAAGAAAGCTGAGCAATGCATACTGGTTGGTTACCCTGAGGATGTCAAAGGATATAGGTTGTATAATATGTCAACAAAAGCTATTACAACAAGTAGAGACATTGTCATCATTAAAGAAAAATTGTCTCATCAAGAAAATATGATTGAAGTTGAAGAGATAGATCACAAACCAACAGAGAACAGACAACATCTGTCTTCAGTGGGAGAGCTCTCAAACTATGGTAGAGATGATTCATTTATTTCTATGGAAAGTGATATGGATGGGTCCTATGTACCAGATGAGGACTTGACATCTGAAGAAGAATTGCAATCACATACCATGGTGAGGACATTACCACAACGCCAAAGGAACCAACCAGATAGGTATGGATTCATGTGTACACAAGATTTCAGCGATGAACTTACATTAGAAGATGCTCTGCAAGGACCAGAGAGGGAGCATTGGGAACAAGCTGTCAATGAGGAGCTGAAAAGCTTTGAAGACAACAAAGCATGGGAAGCTGTTGACATTCCTGTAAATGCGAATATTATAAAATGCAAATGGGTTCTGAAGAAAAAGTATGATGTTGAAAATAATGTGTGTTATCGAGCCAGGCTTGTGGCTAAAGGTTGTTCTCAGAAATATGGTATAGATTATAGTGAAACATTTTCTCCTGTAGTTCGGCACACAACACTTAGGTTATTATTTGCCTTGTCTGTACAGTTGAATCTAAATGTGACACATCTTGATGTGAAAACCGCCTTCTTGAATGGTGAACTGTCAGAGACTATATATATGCAGAAACCCTTAGGTTATATCTGTACAAATGATAAAAAGATTCTTAAATTGAAGAAAGCAATATATGGTCTTAAACATGCATCCCGGGCATGGCATAAGAAAGTGGACAGTTGTATGTTAGCTGATGGTTATGTTAAATCTAAAATAGAACCATGTCTATATTTAAAATGTGTTGGCAGTAGTAAAACCATCGTAACATTGTATGTTGATGATTTTTTTGTTTTTTCAAATGATGAAAGTGAACCCTGTCATCTTAAGAGCATGCTAGGTATGAATTTTGTGTTAAAAGACTTAGGGATTGTAAAGGAATGTCTTGGCATGTCAGTTGATTTTGATAAACTAAATGGTACTGTTACATTGAGTCAAGAAAGGTATATTGATAAGTTACTGTCTAAATTTAATATGACTGATTGTAAAATAGTGAATACTCCAATGGAGATAAATTTAAAATGTAAGAAGGAGGATAATTGTAACAGTCAGAATCCCTATCAGCAGCTAATTGGGAGCTTAATGTATTTAGTTGTGCTTACACGACCCGATATAGCTTATGCAGTGTCATATCTAAGTCAATTTAATAATTGTAATACCGAAGAACATTGGGCTTATGCTAAAAGAATATTAAGATATTTGAAAAGGACAAAAGATTTAGGTTTGAAATATACTAAGAGTAAGAATAATAATATAGAAGGATATGTTGATGCAGACTGGAGCAATGATGTTAATGATAGGAAATCATATTCAGGATTTTGTTATATGTTGTCAGGTTCTGTTATATCTTGGAACTGTAGTAAACAAAAATGTATTGCACTCTCTAGTACAGAAGCAGAGTATGTATCAATATCAGAAGCCTGCAAAGAGGCAGTGTATTTAAGGAACTTACAATATGAGGTTACTAGAAGAATGTATTGTATTTCCTTGTATAATGATAGTATGAGTGCGCAGAAATTACTACTAAATCCTGTATTCCATAATAAAACTAAGCATATTGATGTCAGATATCACTATTGCAGAGAAATGATAAATGAAAACATTGTTTGTGTTAATTATTTATGTACATCAGATATGCCTGCAGATTTGCTCACTAAAAGTTTAAGTGCTGTAAAACATTATAAACATTTGGATGCTTTAGGAATTGTTAAAGTATAATTTTATTTAAGTATTGTTTATAAAGTTGATAATATGGTCTATATTTTGAGTGGGAGTGTTGTAAATAACAAAATATAGATACTACTAGCGCCATCTTGTTAACAAGTCCTTGTAGGCTTTCTCTTTTAATAAAGTTCAGTCGTTCCAAACCTTAGTTCCAAGACGTTGTTTTATTAAAAGTATTACCTATACACTTATAGTCCGTTTTTTTAATTCGTTATGATAAATTGTATTGTACTTATCCTTATTTTAAACTACGTTATGCAGGTTTGAAAAGAAATTGAAAGACAGACCCGCCATCTGTTACGCTGGCACGTAGAATATATTACCGGCTAAAAGTGGGTGCGTGGGTACTGCACACCTGTGCCTACCCCTTCGGGACCGCTTGTTGGAACTCATGAAGCTATTCCAATTTCAAAATACTTAAACGAAGCCGCGTGAGAAAGCGAATGAAGACATAATAACCTGAGTGAGTATATAATAAAATATTGTAGTGTAATATTGCGCAATGGCAATAAAATCGTGACTCATTTGTCATACCATAAAGAGTCGGCGTTATTGATAACAGCGTATAGATAGCACCATCCACGAAGACGCGCCCCACAATGCGTCCCAACAGTTTACAGTGTAAGTCTCCAACCTTCCACTAATGTTTGAGTATTGTCGATACACACTGATTACGCGTGGTACAAGTAATTTTATACCATCTTTTATACCGCATGGGTGGCAGACAAGCATGCGGTCCGCCCGATGGTAAGCGGTCACCGCCGCCTATGGACGCTTGCAACATCGGAGGTATCACTCGCGCGTTGCCGACCCTGTAGGAATCTTTTAACACCCTTCTTGAAGAACTCCATGGTGTACTCTCCAGGGAAAACCTCAACGGGTTTGATTTGGTGACTCAATCATTGCCTCGCTGTCTTCTCGAGCTCTATACTAGAGCAATTTGCGAGATAACTGTTAGACATTTTATCGTTTTCTATTTGGGTCAACTGTTACTTGTAGCTAATGTAACTCTTTCATGTCACTGATGACTTAGGATGAAGGAAAAGGGATCTAGCGAGAACTGGCGCTCTATTCTCTCTGCCTACTCCGTGAGTGAATCGGAGAAATAAATAGGTATGTATGTTGTTAAAATTTGAGCATTTAGTTATAATCCCATCAGTGTCACCAATACAGTACGCGTAGCAATGAGATAACCTATCTCTGTATCAATAAAATCGATCAATCAGGTACATAATATAAGGTACTTCCGTAGACATTGAACCGCTGTGATAGTCACGAACGAGGATACTGCTCGAAGTGTCAAAAATAGTTCGAACTACTGGACCGATTTGAAAAATTCTTTCACCTTTGGAAAGCTACATTCACCCTGAGTGATATAGGCTATATTTACTTTTATAAAAAATCTTATGTCCACCCGTGAGAAGCCGGGACGGACCGCTAGTCATAATATAACATTCTGTACAACAAGTGATTGGTCACATCAACATGTCAAGGGCTTCAACAGCCCAAAAACAACGAATCAAGCTTCACGCTTTCCCTAAAGGCGCCGAAGGGTAGGCAGAGGTGTAATACACCACCGTCTTTTCGCCTGAAATATTTTTGAGCCAACGTGAAGGTGGCGAGATCATCGCTGTTTCTCAAGAACTGTGCATACGCCACTGAATTTCAATTTTCTTTTTCTTTGCGAAGTTTTCCTTCACCGTTAAGCTCATGGTAAAGTGATATCGACGCAGTATCAAAGTTCAGATAAACTTTTGGTGCAGACCACTGGGCTATGAACCTGTTATCTGGACTGTAGGTGACTACTTAATCCACTCGGCAAATTAACAAATGTCTTTACTAATGTAGGTGATCACCTGTGCAGAGAGAAATTTGTACAGAGACAGACATCTTAATGCCTACTTTATGTGCCAAGAATTAACTCACCATTGTCAACACACTCGGTCAGAGCAGAGGTACTATCTTCATTGATGAATATCTTGACACCTATCTTGAGATTCTTCCTTTCCTCCTCAGCCATCTTCGTTTGGACGTCATCGTGAGGCCTGGTAATGTTGACCACTGCTTCCACGCTGGCTTTAGCAGTAGCTACAACCATGTAGTCTGAATGTTGTTGGGAAGTCTGCGGGTGCTGGTCGGGGAAGGCGGAGCCGTTCTGAACTGGAAGGCCGTTCTGAGAACTGCCCCATTCTGACAGGGTTAGCTTGATGCTCTCTGAAAGCTGACGAATGAGAGGGTTAGCAAATATTAACACATACTGTATCTTTCTCTCTTATGCTTGTTAGTAATTTTCTTATTCCTTTTCATTTATTGACACCTTTCAGGCAGAACTACATTATTTCTTCAGTTACTTTTCATCCTCACGCCTTCCCACAAGGGTCCCCGAAGGGGTAGGCAGAGGTGTATAGGTAATACCCACACACCCACTTTCCGCCAGAGGTAGAGGTATTATTATTAGAGGTAGGTGCCAACGTGACAGATGGCGAGTCCATCGCCGTTACTCAAGCACTACTATACATATGCCTTTGAATTTCTTCTCAGACGTATGCAGGTTTCCTCGTGATGTTTTCCTTCACCGTAAAGCTCGTGGTGTGACTAATCACTGTACTTAAGTTCAGAAAAACTCATTGGTACAGTCGGGATTCGAACTTGCGACCTTTGCGTCGCAGGCAACTGCTCGAACCATTCGGCCACCACGGCAGTTTATTTTAATTAAAATATAAAGCAATCTTATGATTTTAAACTTTATTATTCCAATTTCTTTTCTTATTAAAACTAATTATTCTTATTTTGCCGTGTAGTTAGGGTCGCCACACAAGAGATGACAGCCACGACCACTCTGCCAAGAGTGTAATGACGAAGAAGAAGATTCAAATAAAGCTTAAGATGTTAGGGTTAAAACACAGGTGATAGTGCAACAAACTGCCCACTTAGGCCAAGCCTTTGGCTCACATCATGATGCCTAGGTATCCGAAACGAAGCGGAGGAGTGACACAACACCCACTCAGATAAGTCAGCTTTTATCGGTTTTATGGTGATAGCAAATTATATCATACGCCACCACGTGGTGTAATCTATAATATAGGTGCTAAGATAACTTTATGTTAGGAAAGGTAAAGTACAACGGATCTCCTGGCAAATATGGTTGCGACCCGCCTCTTGGTAAGCGGTTACCGCCGTCTACGGGCGTTTTTAAAAATAGATCTATTTCTATACTAATTATAAAGAGGAAATATTTGTACTTATAGCGAGAAACAGAAACCTCTGTAAGAGAGTCGTTTTTACCTCATGGACCTCCATAAGTGAGACTGCTACCATAGTCTGCTACTTATCTATACCTCTATAAGCGACAGGCGACCTTTATTTAGTTATATTATTTAGGAGGAACAAATGACAAAGCGAAAAACAAATTTAACATCTGCTATTTTATGGTATTCTTCAATATCGCATTCTTTATGAATGTACACGTGTGCCTGTGTACCGTATCAATTGCGAAGGAAAGTTCTGTTCTACATCATGTCAAAACGGTAAACTATAAAATCAAAAGACTTTATAGAGTCTGAGTGCTCTGATGGACATGGAAATGCGTACCTCTATAAGAGAGAAACGGTACCCATGTACCTGCATTAGCGAGAAACTCGGGTTAGTGAGAAACCTCTATAAGCGAGAATGAGATTGTGCTACCTTGAACTCTCACTTATCCAGGTTTGACTGTAAATACCTCGGGACAATTCCACACAAATGACCTAGTCCCAAATTAAGCAAAGCTTGTGTTATGGTTTCTTGACACGCATTATATTTACTTATAAAGATAGATATTTCCATTCATACATAGGACATCCAAGACTAGAGTACAAATACTCGTGTTCATAACACAAATATCTGTCTCTAACTCGGAACTCAAGTTCAATGATAGAACCGAACCGAAGTCAACCAATAGACCAGTAACGCTGGCGCATCAATTCACAATCCTAGCAAGAGTATTATTCTCACGCCCTTCTTGAAGAACATGTACTCTCCAATGTTACTGGTAGTTTATTCAAATTGACATACGAATCGAACGACCGAAAACATACGAAAAAAGATTCAGAATGTTCGCTCCATAATTGTATTTTTTTTCTCTATGGACGTCTAAACCGTAATTATCAATCTATTAGACACGTAATAGATAGCGAAGGTTAAATCTTAACCTTTACTGAGCATTATTTCTGTTTCGTATACTTCTATTACAAATTTGAGAACATAAGTCAGCTGAACTGATGGTAAGCAGCTGACTGAACCTGGTATTGAACCCACGAACAACGTACGTCATGGCTTTATTATTGAACAGCGACCTACCCCGGCTTCGCACGGGTGCAATGTAGATACTAATACAATGTAAAAGATAAAAATGGTTACTATGGGTTATCCTTTTGGGATAAATTTATACCATTGCGGACTTTTTTATAGATCTTATTAAGATATAAAATTCCGTAGAACATTAATTTGATCTATCTCGTAAGGTTTAGCCAGCGATTTAAGCGCACAAAATGTTTGCTACGACATCACATGACAATTTTTCGGCTTTTCTGTACTATAATATGTATGTATTATCCATATGAACATACCTCTTGAAGCACCCTATGTATTGCTGAAAACTGCAATTAAATTAAATCCGTTTTATTAATTTAAGAGATCTAAACGAACAGACTTCATAATACCGTGTTTACGGAAGTATGTATTTATAAATCCCTAAAGACATTGTGTATAAAATATTTTGAGATGGGATAGGTAGAGGTGTGACAATACTTTTAAACGGAAATATTTTAAAGTACCAACGTGACAGATATTATAGACATATTATGTACTTCTTTGTTACATCTTTGAATTTCTCAAACGTATGCAGTTTTTTGCGACGTTTTCCTTTAAGTGGTATCGTGGTACAATAAATCACAATACATACTTAAATGCAGAAAAAACTAATTGGTACACGCCGTCATTTGACCCTGCAATCTTGCGTTGGCAAGTAAACCCCTTCCACCATACGGCTACGTTTCTATAGCATTAAATAAGAAACAATTGACAAACACAAAGTTTCTGCTATGATCTTGAAGCGCACAAAGTGCTATTAGTAGGTACATGGTGTGATTCAAGATTCTTCTGAATCACAATAATGGTAAATTATGTGGTGACATACGGAAAATCGTGTGAGGAAATGTTGTGATAACACGTCGCTTGATCAATGAATACACGCGACATGTTATTTCCTTGTAGTGACACGGTGATTACAAACACTGTGTTTCACGGAACCTACCTTCAATGACCTTACGACTATAGACTCGTATTTAGCTGGCTACTGATTGTGCCCTGCGTTTTTATCCGCGGATTTTTTATGTCATACACTAGCTGTGAGCCGAGATTTCGCAAAGCAATATTTTCTAGCAATAAATATTCACTCAGGGTGAATGTAGCTTTCCAATGGTGAAATAATTTATCAAATCAGCAGAGTAGTTTCGGAGCCTATTCAATACAAATAAAGAAACAATGAAATAAAAGATTTCTTCTCTTTATAATATAAGTATAGATATCATCACGCCGAGTCCCTTACGGGGTAGGCAGAGAGTACAGGGCGCCAGTTCTCTCTAGGCTTACACATCTCTTTCGCTTCGTCCAGATTCATCAGTCTCTTCATACATTGTCTGTATGGAGTACTCTTGACGTTCCCGTCCTTGAGCGTCCGATCGATTTGATCCAGGTAGTTGGAACGTGGTCTTCCTCTGCCTCTTCTTGCACACACTTTCGCTTTGTATATCCGTTCTTTCAATCTCTCTTCACTCATCCTTTCTATATGTCCAAACCAACGTAACATACCTTCTTTTCACTTTAATATAATTTAATAAAATTCTGGTATGCTCAATTCCGTTCAGCCGTGACTGAGTAACAAACTTTCACATTAATATTATTAGGTAGGTAGGACCTTCCTTCCTACCTTCGACAATAATTACTTCATTGGTGAAAACCGCATCCAAATCTGTTAAGTACAGACATGGCATGTTTCAGATGGTACTGAATTTTTAGTCCTTATTTTTTCTGTTTTTGTAGCTAGACTGCTAATAACTGGCGAGACCGACCAGCCCCCAAATACTCATTAAATGCTCAGCCAAAGGATAACCCCTACTGGTGCTAGAGCCTCGGCTTAGGGTGTTGCTGATCTTCGAGAATATACCTGAGCTGAACTTTAATACCCTAGGACTTATTTAGTGTTTCTAATTAATGTGGACGAATCAAGAGTTCTGTATGTCTAAGGAGAACTGTTTCACTTTCTGCTTATCCTTAGAGG
This sequence comes from Drepana arcuata, assembly GCA_016069955.1. NCBI lineage: Eukaryota > Metazoa > Arthropoda > Insecta > Lepidoptera > Drepanidae > Drepana > Drepana arcuata. The sequence continues at coordinate 13,594 of JACCPG010010791.1, read as the reverse complement.
GCTCTAAGATGATTTTTTTACATGTTCTGATGGCTGGATGTGGGCTGGCACTTACATTAAGCTTGGAATGGAGGTATTAAATTACTAGAAGTAACACATAGAATTCCACGGTACCTATGAAATGATAGTCACACCCAGCTTTATATTGCTTAAAAAGGCATGCAAGTTTTTTCCAGCTGAAAACCCCCATTAAGCCCTAGTACTTAATGGGGGTTTTCAGATGGAAAAAACTTGCAATTTAATATTTATAAATGGAAATATAATTGAATTGTATCTTAGGTTGAGGATAATAATTGAATAAATACACCATCAAGGAAATATTTTGGTTTATCCCATGAACCATGTGACTATGTGGATTGTATATATCATGCTAACAGATTATTTACCTCCTTGTTAAGTTAAGATGACTAAAATAACAGGATACGCCAGTGCCTAACTCGTGCTTTACTAGCTCATAGCAGATCTTAAGGCTTAAAGATTGAGGAGCCATAAGCCCAGGAATATGTTTTCTTTTTAACTATGTAAAAAAAGTGTATTATAATTGAGTACCTTATACTGTACAATAATCTGCCCCATGGGACAGGCCCGGCCTAGTGTGGGGGACAGATATTAATTTGTTATTTTTTATGGAATAAAATTTTATTAATATTATTTATTGGTTCATGGCATTTGATGGGAAGTTGCCTATTTGATCACTTGTTCTTGGTCTTAAACCAGCTTAAGCAGGCTCAATTAACTAATATAACTTGTATATATTACAGTATCTTATGAAACTTTTTTATTCAAAGTAAAGGAAATAATTAAGTTTAACTATAAAAAATATTACTTGTTCAGCTGTGTGTCAAAAATTAAAAGCCACCATAATAAATAATAAGTACCTTAATTAAGTAACCTTAAGTTAAATTCTGGGTCCTCCATGATATTATGCACATGATTCTAGCTACTTTAATAATAGTTTGCCCACCCCTTGTCTGTAAGATGCAAGGAAACTATATATGTTACATTACTTAAGTACTCTCTGCCTACCACAGTAGGGACTTGGCAGGATAATATGTATGTACTAAAGTACTATATGTCTAAACTATGTATAAGAATCAAATGAATCAAAAAGATTACTATGCCCCCAATAAGATTTAAAAGGCTTTGAATTTATTTATGTTTTTTTATGAACTTCAATTCAATTTGTTCACCGTTTTTAGATGCAATAACTTTAAAACTAAGTATTTCTTCAAAGCAATTAGGTATAGTTTGTAATTTTTAACTAACCTCTTCTGTAACATTTTGTCCTGCCTTCTTCTTAACATCAATTAAGTTCAGAACGTTTCCAGTGTTTATTGTCACTTTTGAAGCACTTTTCAGCATTGTGACCCACTAGATTGCAAATGTATATATATTTTAATAGCGATAGAAGCGCGGCCTTGCACGCTCTTTCAAGGTTACCGGTTAATATCACGCGAAACAAAAAGTGTACGAAAAACTTCAACTGTAGGCCGAAGCACTATGCGCTAGAGTATATGAGTGAACACTGGCCTCGCACGAGGATACTCATAATTTTTATACTCAATCAGCTGGAGTAAATATAGGTATGACGTATTTTATTTATGACGACATAAATTCACTTTTAACTAGCATTTTCGTTAGCTTTATCCGGCTTTTGTATTCACGTAGAGGGTGCGCTTGAAGTTACCTAGGATTGGCAAAATAAACAATAATTTTTATAAATTTTCATTATTCTGGCAGAAATTTGAATGTCAAATGCAGTATGGTCAGATCAGAAGAATGACAATAATTTATTGTTTTTTTTTCAATATCTATAAAATTGAGACAGGGATTTTATATTAATGTAAATCTTGATGCAAACAGGAGTTTTTTCTTATTCTCAGAAATTCTGGAGATAACTCAGCTGTAGCAGTCGAAACCTCAAGTATTACTATTAGCCAAAGATCAGTTTCATCATTTTATTTATTTCTCAGAACAATAACTGTTGTTGTTCTGAGTTTATTTCTTAAAATAAGGATAAAATCCAAGTCCCGGTCATATCCATTTTTGTTTATCCTTAAATTTTGCAATCGTTGATATTATTTTAAATACTATTTTTGTAGGTTGTCTGTTCACTTTCCTTAGTTCTTTAAGTTAAAATCGGTGAATTGTAATGATTTTTGTGTTTTACTACACCTTTTTAAGACTGAAGAACTAGTATCCATGTCAATATATAACAACAATTGTAATTATCAAAGCGGATATTCTCCGAAGCATATCTCGATCATTAATCCTGAATATACTGTTCTTTTGCAGTAATAAACTTCATGAAAACTTAAGCTTAAATTATCACAGCATATTGTCATCTCTAAACATATTTTTTAATTTAAAATAAAAAATATATAAATCTAAAATATATTTTCTGTCTGTATTCACTGCCAATGTGTCAAAAGGATGTTTTGTTGAGTGTTGCGTTTATCATATTATTAGATTTTTTTAGTTCGTAATTCGTATCGTGTCTGTGGACTATACGATTAATAATCACTAACAAAGATTATTATCTATCACTAATCAAGTCGTTCTTAAGTTAATACGTGATCAGGACGTTCACGAATTCATATACTGGTGTTTATATTCCAAGCAGCGTGAAGTTTATTAAATAAAATGGGAGTAGACATATTAGGTTTTGCTTATGCGGCTACAGTTGCCGCCGGTGGCATAATGGGATATGCGAAAGCAGGTTAGTATTTTTTTTTTATAAAATTACGATTTAGAAGTTTAGTTCTTAGAATCAGAACATAATATTAGTGTGTAAAAGATATATGCATCTATTAAGATTTGGTCATGCTCTTAAAATATGTGAAGACCTACGCTGAAATAAAATATTGATGGGTATAAAGTTAACCTTTATAATCTGAAGTTATGAGAGGAGATAAGTAAGAATGACTGATGTAAAGTAGGCAATATTGGCTGTAATCTGCAATATATATTTGATGCTTATTATTGTTATTTAAATTTAGGGTTGTAATTTTATTTTTTATTCTACCTTTTTCTTGATACTGTCTATATCCAGCAATATAGGTTGGTATGTACATTGCTGGACATAGACAGTATGTAGGAACAGAAACTTAGAGTAAAGACCAAGTCGCAACACAACCCTTAAGTGATTTGGTGGATATTCTATCATACTGAAAAAAAATTTCCATCAGATTTTCACTTTAAGTTTCAGGAGTGTAAATAGCACTGCAATTGTATAGCAATTGTATACCAATGAGTTATCCTGAAATTAAGTACAGTAGTAAGTCACACCCACAGCCTTATGATTCAGGAAAACAGGAAGAAGAGAAGAAACGTTAGTTTGACAAGAAATTTAAACATATATCTATAACTTTTGTTTTAGAAATGAGGATGGACTGGCCATTGTTAACATTGGCACCTAAAAATATATCTCCGCCTAAAAGTAGGTGTGTGGGCACTACCTAAACCTCTGTACAATTGCACAATTCATTAATAACACCTATGGTAATCAATAGATATAAATAAATACTATAGTTTTGTTATATAATCAATAGATAATTTTAATCAACTTAATTAATTTGTGAGTGATTTGTTCACTGATATAATAAAATATATATATATATATATATATATATATATACATAATATATCCTCACGCTTTCCCAGAAGGGTCCCCGAAGGGGTAGGCAGAGGTGTATAGGTAATACCCACACACCCACTTTCCGCCAGAGGTATATTAGGTGCCAACGTGACAGATGGCGAGTCCATCGCCGTTACTCAAGCACGACCATACATACGCCTTTGAATTTCTTCTCAGACGTATGCAGGTTTCCTTTCGATGTTTTCCTTCACCGTAAAGCTCGTGGTGTGACTAATCACTGTACTTAAGTTCAGAAAAAACTCATTGGTAAAGTCGGGATTCGAACTTGCGACCTTTGCATTGCAGGCAACTGCTCGAACCACTCGGCCACTCCGGTGCCAGTGCCAAGAAGACTAGCGGCATTGCCACATTGTATGGCAATGCTGATTTGCTGAGCGAAATATTCGCCACCCTTCTTGTCACGGGAGGCCTCAAAGAGTTTCCTCTAGACATCCCTATAAAAATGAAGAGCATCCATTTATTTCTTATAAATATATTTTTCGAATTGTTAATAAGTTTATTTATTATGAATTTCAGGATCAGTACCTTCTTTGGGGGCTGGCATTATTTTTGGATCAATTTTGGGTAAGTTATTAGAAAAGAATACAATTAAAGGGTTGGTGGAGGAAAAATAATTTGGTTGAATAAAAATCAAAAATGAATCAACAAATTCGAAGCTAAAAATATTAAGCTAATGATCTTAATTAACAGAATTTTCAAAATGCTAATCTCAAGGTCACTTGGTATTATAAGTAGCCATAACAAAAAATATTATTTAAACAGCTGAATGTAAATAGCCTTATTAAACTTGTATCTGTCAATTGGGTATATTGCCATTTTCTGTAATGTCATGTCTTTAATGTATGAGCTACATGAATCCTGGTCTATATGTATTAATTGAGTGGGCAGAAGTATTTGAAGAATATAAACAGTCTTTCAGGCACTCACTTTAGCTTTTTCTTCTTTTCTTGATACATGCAATTTGTTCTCATATTAATCTTACCCTCAAGAATTACAATCATTATCTTAACACACCGAGTCCCTCACAGGGTAAACAGAGTCACTTCTCTCAAGACTTATAACATTACTTTTTTTTTTTTTTTTTTTTTAATTATAATAATAATATAATAACTAAAAAATATTCTTAAAAGGAGTCCCTTTAGGCAGGGTTCCGAAGATACTGGCAGCGTTCCCCCTTTGAATAGCTAGGCTAATTCTTTGTCCGAGGTAGCTGCCAGCTCTTCGGTCTCCTGTGATGTCGACCAACCTTACTTGTTACTAATATTATAAATGTGAAAGTACAGTGATTAGTCACACCACGAGCTTAACGGTGAAGGAAAACATCGAGAGGAAACCTGCATACGTCTGAGAAGAAAGTTAAAGGCGTATGTATAGTCGTGCTGGAGTAACGGCGATGGAATCGCCATCTGTCACGTTGGCACCTAATATACCTCTGGCGGAAAGTGGGTGTGTGGGTATTACCTACACACCTTTGCCTACCTCTTCGGGGACCCTTGTGGGAAGGCGTGAGGATATATTATTATTATTAAGTTTGTAAGTTTGGATGTTTGCGGTTCTTTCACGGCCAAACGGCTGAACCGATTTGGCTGAAAGTTGAAATAGTGATAGCTTATACCTAGGAATAAGATATGGGCAATTTTTTTTTCCAAAATTTCCATAGCTACTTTTTCGAACTCCACGCGGGCGAAGCTGTTTTATATATGTATTATATATATTAATTTCTTTTCGCATGCCCACAGCTCTGCCTACTCCTTTGGAGACCCAAAGGAGTAGGCAGAGCTGTGCATACTATTATATATTTTTTTCTTTAGTTTCTGCTATTTAATAAAATTTTTTTTTTCACACTTTTAGGTGTTGGTGCTTACCAGCTGAGCCAGAACCCCTCTAACTATACCCTCATGCTGGGGACCACGTCAGTGCTGGGAGGTCTCATGGGTTACAGGTAATTATGGAGGCTCCATTATGTCCCCTATATTTTGCGGGTAACAGTTTCATACTCATTAGATGTATACATAAATTACTAGACCAGGGCCAGAAATATAATATTATGTATGCAAGTAATATAAGTAACTATATAAGAAAAGAAACCTACATAAGCTTATGCCTTGCCAATAATAGTGTCTTATGTTTAGCAGTGCTAGAGAACGACATACTCTCAATTTATTTGCTTTCTTTCAAATTATTAATATGTGTGCAAAAATATCTATTATTTCTAAATATATTCGCTATTACATGATAAAATTCTGTTTTTGTGACTGATAATTCTTCTCGTTTCAGATTTTATAACAGCAGGAAGTTCATGCCAGCGGGTCTAGTGTTTCTTCTATCAGTTGGCATGTTCGCCAAGCTGATGGTCAAAAACGTTGGCTCCAACACCAACACTCCCTTCAAAACTGGTTAATATTACTATTATTCATTGCAGCACCGTTGCTTCTGTTACTAACGTAATATCAACCTTCAGGGGTCTGTCTATACAGCTCAAATTACATTAACAGACTTGAAATTTGGTGTAAGAATGGTTTTAGTAACGGAGTGTTTGTGCTCATATTAGAGTAATATATATATGATACAAGTTATAGTTGCCAGATGTAAAAAGAAGAAATAATGTCTATAAATGGTTTACTTTAGATAGTAACATTAGTGTTCGAAGTATATATTTATTTTGTGTATATGATAGTACTGGGTAATTTAGATTTAGAACTACATATCTCTTAGTGAAATAGAGTCGGTTTTTGAATGTATATTTATTTATGTAGTTCAATATTTTATGTAGTAAGTATTTATTGACATAGTTTGGACATGTTTCTTTATTACATAAAGAACAATATATTTTGACTATGTAAGTTAAAAAGAAGGGCATTTTAATGAAGTAATACCTATAACAAATGTATGTAGGTACCAACATATTTGTGTATATTTTCTGGAATACATATAAACATGTATTCAATTCTGCATTTGCTAATGTAGAACAGTGTTTTTTTTATTTGTCTATTGTTTCTAGGCCAGAACGAAATGAAATGAATAAAACGGTGTTGGGATATGGGACCTTTTTATAATTAAAACTCGAGTACAGTATTCAATTATTTTCTATTTTTTTCTTACTTAAATTTAGACAACTTTAGGGAAAAATATAATCGATTGATACATAAATAGTCAGGATAATAGAATAAATAGTTTTAACATGGGCAAGTGACGTTACAATAATATTCTGCCTCACTCTTCATCGAAAGAGGTCTGACAGCGATTTTTTTTTAATTTTTAATCTATTGGTAACTTTTTTAATTAAAGATAAATAATTTTAGACATTTTAAAAACGTGCTTAAATTGTAACAAAATTGCGTTCGAAATATAATCATTGGGAAATGAAAAAAAATAGCTTACAAATTAAAACGTACAACTAATTGTTCAGAGGTCAGCGAACCAGTCGCTCTAGAATCAAAATAAATGAATTCAAACAAAAAAAAAATATAAAACTTAAATTTTTACATTACAATTATTTTATAAAAAGGCACTTCTTGGCAGTTGTCTTTATTTGACCTTAGAACGATGATATACAATCGTAATATAAGCAACATTCAGAGGCTAAGGAGTATTATGCTTCCGTAAGGTTTGGTCGACGCCTGATGGCATGCGGTCACCACCGCCACCGCGGTAGCTCGCGCTTTACCGACCCTGCAGAAATCATTTCACATCCTTGAAGAACTCAATGCTGTACTCTCTAGGGAAAACCTCAACGGGGAGTTCATTCCACAGACCGAGCGGTCGCTGAAGGGAACTCATTTGCAACCGCGCAGTGCGAGACCTGTTCGGTCCCAAGGAATGGTGATGAATTCCCCGTAAATGGCAATCTGTTCGCCGGATAAGCTTAAACTAGTACAAGTTCGTATAATAGTTACACAATCACATTTATATCACTCACTGAATCGCGTCTGACACTTGATTGTCTGCACGTTGCTTCACTCGCGCGCACCCCCGCACTTAACCTTTTTTTATATAATAAAAGCAAGCAAAGACTTCGCTTGCTTTTATTATTTGAAATCGAGGTTATATTTGGTAATTATATTCATGGGCACCTAAAAATATCGCAGGCGTAAGATACCTCCGCCTAAAACTTAGGAGCTCTTGTGGGAAGGTGTCAATAATATTCATATTTTCTACGGTAGGTGCGTTCTGTTGTTCTGTGTTGTAGGTTAGGAGCTGGTTGACAGCGCGGCCCGTTCGGCCCGGGTCGTGGACCTGTGGTCACGTGACCACATTTTGACCCTTCGTGCACGGGAAGGGTCCGTACCAGCGTGACAGTCTTCCAATATTCGGCCCGCTCGTCTTTAGTTAGTGGCGGCTGCTGTAACACAAAAATAAGATTTAAATATTTCCCTTTTTTTCCTTAGAAATACATCTGAACACAAGTTTTTTTTGTATACAAGGAAGTAACGCGTAATGTCGATAGAATCGGGCGAGTGGATCTATTTCGATGAATTAGTTATTGTGGTTAAATAAGGCCCATATTTCAAGTACCACGAAGGATACTCAACTACAATTTAGTACATACCGCCTTTAATCTCGGCTTATATGGACTAAAGCGAAACTATACCCTAATTCTAATAAATTTGAGTTGATAATCGAGTGCTAAGAGAACTATAACTTAGTAACCAATGTCGCCAACTAAAGTGATACAGGAATTTCGACCTTGTGTATTTCAAAGTTAGGTTTACTATCGCTTGATTTTAGGCTAATACTAAAATATTCACAATCAAAATTAATAAAGTGAAGATCTTAGATATGAAACATATGGTATATATGTACATATAGTACGACAACATAACATATATATATTATATATATATGTTATGCATACATTCGTATATATATATTATAACGTATGTACAGTATGCAAGAGTATGTAGTATTATTTACAATGTAGAAAGTATGCATATGTGAGACAGAATAATTATGAATATGGGCGCGGATACAATTATCTCCCTCCCTTGAGCTCAATAGCTCAGTCCGCGACTAACTTCACGAGGTAAGGTATTGGTAACGCCACTGTATCCGCGCCTGGTATGTAGATATGTACGTTGTTCGTGTATGTACAATCAGTAAATTTGTTTTTTTTAAGGTTTGTAATTAGAACGATTATTTGAATTTCGAATGTGGACAGACTGACGTTTGTGGCTTTGGTTTAAGGGTAACGTGAAATTCGTTTTTTTCGAAGGAAACTATCAAATTGACTAGGCGCCAAATTTGTTATTGTAGATTTTGTTTGTTTTTTTGCTGACTGTACATAAGAACAGAAGAAGAATAACATAACATTCCATATGAGTATATGCTGTTGTCATTGTTCGAATAAGGATGTATGACAGGAACCACAGACGTGTGTGAACAGAGCGCGACAATGTATGAACATCCAGAAGATCCATGGATGATGACGAAAGAGGATGACATCAAACTCCAAATCCAGTCTTAATATCTTACCAATAGAGTTTAAAATTATCGTTCTACTGGCGTACGACCTCGCCGCCGGTCAAATTCCTTTGGTAAGCGAACACCAGTCTCGCCGGTTCTATTTGTACTTGCTGTGAGTTCGCGTCGGGTCTTATTGAGTTGTCACTCGACTTTGCTTGCGAGTAATACGTTCCTATTTTGAATACGTTCCTGATGCCCTTGTCAGGATACGGGGTTTTGGTGGTCGACCTCCCGAAGTAACTATCCAGTTCGTCTTTGTTGAAGAAGCCACGTTTCGTCTGTTCCGTTTTGGTCGTTCTTGTGGTAAAGTCTTTGAAGTCGTAAGGGCTTTTCGTGGTCGATATGGAGTATTTGTTTATCGATGACGGGTATGTGGTTCGTGTTGTGGGCTTTTCTGTGCTTCTTGTGGTGTACTGGAAGAATTTGAAGGGGCTCTGTGTGGTCGTGGTCGTGGTCGGTCGCGTGGTGTACTCTGAGTAGGGCTTTGAGTAGATAGGTGCCGCGGTGCTAGCGTATGGCTTTGTGGTTGCTTCGTAGCTGTGCGTGTGTAGAAAATTATTAGTCTTTTATGGTCTACGTATAAGCATGCCTTATGTTTAACCTTCTTTGATAAGATCAAGGTATCATGTAATATTGATGAAGCAAAAAGAACTTTAAAGATAATTGTCGCTCTATTATTTCTGCCTTTCTCGAGAGGGTTTTTGGGACTTTACATACATATGTATGTAAGATTATCATACACAAGTCAGATCAAGGAAAAGGTGTTTGTCAAGGCGTATAGGGATGTAAAGCTAATGCTGAATAATGCTTATATATAAAGCTAAAGAATGGAAGGAGACAAAAGCTGTTGAAATGTATGAAGAGGATAAACTTTAATCAGCCATTTGAAATCTTCTGGCAAAACGATAATTCCGTTTTATTTAAATTATTTGATAAAAAAATGTATACCACATGGGTGACAAACAAGCATGCGGTCCGCCTGATGGTAAGCGGTTACCGCCGTCTCTTTTTTTTTTTAAAAAGACTGGTGAAGTTTCTTATTCAGTACCTTTAGTACAACAATATGTGTAAATATTTACATGAGGGTAAAACAAATGATTAACAAATCATTTTAAATATACTATATATGAATACATTAATAATAATAATACGCTACAAGTACCCTGCGGCTTTGTTTGCGTCAAATTTGGAATATATTATGATCAGCCTTTAATTAAAAACAAACTTCTCTGGCGGAAAGTGGGTGTGTGGGTACTACCTATACACCTCTGCCTACCCCTTGGGGGACCCTTGTGGGTTGGCGTGAGGATATATACCTATATTAATTAAAAACATACTGTTCATTTAAGTTCCTCAAATAGTCAATAGAAATTACTGTATCTTAAAATATTACAATAGTTTATGGTCTAAAAGAACTGCTGACGTCACACGTGTCAGTCAGCGACGTCATCGTGTCGTATCCAACTGGTGTGCACTTATACATACCTAGTGATGTTCCCGTAGAAGGGGCTGGTCTCCGGGCGGACGTAGCTCGGCGTGTGCTGAGAGTAGTCTGGAATGATGTTCTCGTGTTCCGTTATACACCGCCCGTTTATACAGTACTGGAACAAAGCAAGGAATTTGTACGCAATTGTGGAGTCAACCCTAAATTTGAAGTTTCTAGATCGTACAAGATGGAGTTCTTTTAGTAGCGTGAAGATTCCTGCAGGACCGGCAACGCGCGAGCGCCACCTGGAGTTGCAAGTGACGGCCGCTTGCCGTCAGGCGGGTTTATAAAAAGGTAATTATTATTTGAGACACTCAAAGACGGATACGTCAAGAGTACTCGAACCGGCGAGCATGTATGAAGAGACTGGTGAATGTAGACGAAGCGAATGAGGAATGCAAGTCTAGAGAGAACTGGCGCTGTACTCTCTGCCTATCCTCTTAGGGACTCGGCGTGATAATATGTATGTATGTACACTTGTAAACACATGATTTAAATGTTCAATGACGTTGCTCCTTTTGCACACAAGTAAATAAAATCATTATTTTCCTGTCTTCAAAAATGCTACTCATAAAAAAAGTTTGATGAAAAAGAACTGGTAAACCCGTGTTTTATCACAGTTTTTCTCATGGCGTTCAGTTTGTGCTCCCCGTGTCCAGATGAAACGTTGAATACAAGATTTGGTAATTGAATTCGACGGTTTATATAGAGCTAGCTGGCATATGAAATGTGTGGCAGTAATGAGTGTATTGGAGGGTACCTGTCCATCCCCGCATGGCGAGCCCTCGGCGGCGGGTCGGTAGGCGACGCAGTAGCCGCTGGCCGCGTCGAAGCAGAACAGCTGCGCGCACACACGCTCGTCCTTGAAGCACGCGCTAAAACCAAGGTTGCAAAGATGTGACAGATGACGAGTCCGTCCCCGTCCCTTAACCATGACTATACACACGACGATGAATTTCTTTTTAAACTTTAGTACATCTAAAAGATGGAGGCTTTTCGAACCATTTTTCTGTTAAATATCAAAAGTAAACTAAACTCACGATAGCATTACACACTCGAAAATTTTAAAAATAGACTGACGTTTTCCTCGCGATGTTTTCCTTCGTAGTAAAGTCCGTGGTGCGATAAATCACTGAAGGTACTGGAGTTCAGAAAACACTCATTCGTACAGACTGTACGAGACTCTGACCTGTAATCTTATTTTTGCAAGCGACTACTATGAATGAAACCTAATGAATACCTAATGACTACCAATGAATATAATGAAACCTATGAATTTAGGAATAAGTAATTATAAAAAAAAACTGCAAGAGGTATGTAAGTCTAGAGAGAGCTGGCGCTTTATACTCTCTGCCTACCCCGTTGGGCACTCGGCGTGATGATATGATGATGAACTGCAAATAAATAAGGTAGATATTATGAGTGAAAGGTACGTACCTAGTGCCTCTGTCTTTCCTGCACTGCGCGTCCAAGGTCAGTAACCTCCCGGGAAGCACGCGCGGTAACGAATCGTCTTCGTGCGGCGAGTTGTACAAGCACGTCGATGTATCGCCGCTGGAAATGCACGTTACGTGAGAAATACTACACCCCGTGTTTGGGCTGCTCGATCACAATCCAGGACTACGAAAGGAATTCATACATATAATCACGCCTTTTCCCGTAGGGGTAGGCAGAGACCACTTCTTTCCACTTGATTCCTTCGCTTCCTTACATACTTCTTTCGCGTCGTCCACTTTCATTATTCTCTTCATACATGCTCTTCGGCTTAGGATACTGGCCTTTTTTCAAGACTTCCCGAAAATAATAAAAAATATATATATATTTTTTTTAATTTATGGCGATGATAGAAAATTGTAGGCCGTATAAGCCAGATTATGCTTTGCTGACTTAATCCGGCATTGTGCTGGAGCGATGAAATACTCGATTTTAGTCGGTATTTAGGTTGGTAAGCTCCATTTACCACTATTTTGCAGGAATTTCTTTTTTTTTATTCATCGAAGATGAGAACGTCCGAACGCCTAATTGGGAAGCAATCCCTTTAAATTAGGATTGATTCGGTACGTTATATTACTAACTTGAGGAAGTGATGGAAACTTTGCACGCTGCACGGCGACCACCGGAATCCCTTCTCCGTGTGCCTCAAGTCGGACATGATAAAGCCGTCCTCCCATCGGCACTTCTCAGCGCCCGGCCCTCCTAGGTACGATGGCGGCGGACTACCGTCGTGGACAGCGCCTAACCTGAAATGTGTTTTTTTGAGATTGGTCAGTGCTCCTGCTATTACGAAGGTCCTGGGTTTGATGATCGTCAGTCGTCCCAAATTAGTAATACGAGTATTTGTACCATTTTTTTGGATACAAATTTTAGAAATAGATATATATTATTGAATGGAATAGTGACTTTGAGCATTATATTTTTAATATGCCTTTGGTTTATTTTGGATATGTTAAGTTAAGCTTACCACAATATATTAGTGAAAACCACACCTAAATCTGATAAGTAGTTTCTGAGATAAACAAAAGTTCTAATAATCATTGTTTTGGGTGCTATTTGCGCTGATGCTCTTCCATGTACAGAGCGATCCGTAACATTTTTATTATATGTACCTATTGATTACATATATTATTATTATATATAAGTATGTATAGTGTGGCGTGAATGAGGGCGTGATTGTAAAGATGAAGAAAGGCATGTTACGTTGGTTTGGACACATAGAAAGGATGAGTGAAGAAAGATTGACGAAACAGATATATACAAAGCAAAAGTGTGTGCAAGAAGAGGCAGAGGAAGGCCACGTTCCAACTACCTGGATCAAATAAATCGGACTCTGAAGGACGGGAACGTTAAGAGTACTCGAAACCGACGAGCATGTATGAAGAGACTGATGAATGTGGACGAAGCGAAAGAGGCATGTAAGTCTAGAGAGAACTGGCGCTCTATACTCTCTGCCTACCCCGTTAGGGACTCGGCGTGATGATATGTATGTA
>JACCPG010010789.1:0-23567 GCA_016069955.1 Drepana arcuata | reverse complement strand
CACAGTTGTATTCTTCATCCCAACTCGAGTACGACTTACCTGTGAACGAGACGAAATCAGCACCTTAACTGGAAGTTTTCTGGCTACCATTCCACATACCTGCGTACTGCACACGGACGACTTCACCATCGCCAACGCCAATGATTATACAAGAGGCCAACCGATGAAGATTAGTAGCATCAACCTCAAACCTGAACAGGAGCCAACCTTACCACATCTAAAAATAAACTCCATAGACCTGAAAAAACTGCATGAAATTCAAGACAAGATCGACTTACAAGAACCCCTTCGGATACAAGACACATCGACCTTGTATCATACAATCATTCCATTCTACGGATTATTACTTGGGGCACTTGCTATTTGCTGCGTAATATTATGCCGATCATACTATATCTATAACGAGGAGCAAGCCGAGAGCAGAGACTTTACGCATCTACACGGAACCGAATGCACATCAAGATAAAGGAAATCAAGGAACATCCCGCAACCAGCTTCCAGCGACTCTTCCTTTCAATCTTAAGAAATTACATCCTACTACTTCCATCCTACGTCACTAAGTATATAGCTGACACAGGATCACACGCCGATCGCATGCATTCGTAGAATATATTGCGAAATGAGGGAATCGCTGAATCTGCAACACGAGGCCCCGCGGACCTGAGACCACGCGACCCCGCACTTCACTTCAATTCTTACCTCGATTGTCGTCAGTCTTATAATTTGTAATTTCTTTATAATTAAATTATTTTAAGTAAATTGTTTTTTTTTTAGTCCTCCTGCGTCGGAATACGTAATTGGTATGTAAATAATATTGATTTAAGTGTATATTTTGTGCTAATAGTTTATTATTATAGTATATAGAATTTTAGTTGTGTAAAATTTGACAGTCAAACGAAAGCCGGTAGCAATAGTTTTTAAAACTTGTGAATCATTGCCATCGCTTTCAGGTAAGATTTATCTCTTACATTTAGATTTACAAGTGCTTAAATACATTCCGAGGTTTTTTTGGATCTAAATACTTAACTCGGCTCGATAGTTGTACACACAATCTTTCCTCTTCGTCTATTTTCATACCCTCAAAAACAATAATAACAATGATGACCAGAAGGGCTAATGCACGTCAGGAGGAGAATAAACTCCAACTGACGCTTATAGAATTAAAGAAGAGTAAAGACTTGTGTGACCAACTCCTACGGGAAAGAGATGATAATGAGAAGGAAGTAATAAGTATTTTAGACTGTAACAGAAAACTTAAAAGTGAATTGGCAGAGCTGCATACCAGCTATGTAGATGCCATATCGCAAAGGGATCAGCTTCAGGAAATAGTGAATAGGTTTGGCCAGTGCGGAGAGGAGTTCGAGAACACTTTGAGGCACATCACCGATCTAGAACACAAGCTTGGTGACGCAAACAATACAATAGCCTCCCTGGAACTATCACACCAGCACCACCAAGACACAAGGACACAGACACTGTACCATGAGCTGATTCCTAGTAGAATACCCACATCTAAAAATAAATTGAAAAAATACGTTAAAGTAAATAGATCAATTCAGAAAACAAAGAATCTTTTGAAAAATAATTACAAAGCTTTTGCATTTTGCAAAAAGCATAATAACATTTTCCATAAGTTAAATTTGACAAAACAACAATTAGAAAATAATCAATTAAAATATGAAGCTGACATTCAGCAACTTGAATCTAAGGTCACTGCGCTTACTGCATCGCTGCAGCAAGTAACTATGAAATATAACAGCTCTCGTGTTGAAATTCAGGAGCACATACTTGCACTAAGTGAGGTGGTTGATATGTCAAAATATAACTATGACCGCTTCACTTCATTGTCAAATAAATGTAACTGTGGGTCTGATGTACAACCATCTCATGTGCCTCATGTGCTCCCGTCTGAGCCATTGCTGAATGACAGCTCCACTAAACTTATTACTTCCAAAAACAGGCAAACACAAAATATACTACTGTATAGTGATGAGTTGGGGAAGGATATGGGGTTGCACTTATCACACAGTACTTGCCAGGCCTTAAACCACTGTGTGCCTGGTGCAGATTTATTATGTGTGGAAGAAGGGGAAATATGAATAAAGATGAAATGACCAAACTAATTGACTGGCTAAGTTGTCTTAGTGTAAAACACATAATTTTATTTGCATTTCCCTATGGCAAAGGTTTGTCACAGAGGGAAAATTCAACCAGATATCGATTAAATTGTTTATCATAATTGCTTATAATCAGCATGCAGCTGATTATAAGCAATTATGATAATGAATTTTCATTCATTGACTTGAATAATAATGATAATTCAATAATTTCACATTATAATTTGATAAATGAAAGATATCATCTTTCCCATAAATTTAAGGGACAAGTAGCAAGTATGCTACATTATTTTATACACATATTTAATTTAAGTTCAGCTAAGTCATTGGCTACCAATACTGCTTCTATTGAGCAGTCAAACCATGACCACAATAATTATTCTTTGGAATACGTTCCAAATACTTTAAATTAAGTTCTAAGACAACAGAGGCTTTCTCTGGCACAACTCACAAGTATAATGAAAATGTTTTTAACCTGGTGCATCAGAATATACAAGGTATTTTAAGTGAAGAACTAGAATTGGAATTGTTCATGAACTGTAATAATATTAATATTTTATGTTTAACTGAACATTGGCTAAGGGACGAGCAGATCATGCTCAATTTCAACAATCACCAGGTTGCTAGCGTGGGGGTTCCATGATAATATTGGAGAAAAATATTAAATATAAAGAACGTAGGGACATTGTGCATCTCTCTGCTGAGCGTACTATTGAATTGTCATGTATAGAGTTAGAGCGATACATTGTTGTGTGCGTATACCAACCCCCAAGTGGAGATTATGAACATTTCGAAAAAGCGATGGAAGAAGTTTTAAATAAAATTTATAAGACAGGCAAAAATATTATAGTATGTGGTTTTGTGGTAGATTTTAATGTAAATATACTAGAAAACTCATCCACAAGTAGCAGTTTTAAATGCCTTTTTGCCTCTTTTAATTTTAATAATATGTTTTCGGAGCCAACAAGAATAACTAGCGTATCAGCTACATGTATTGATAATATATTTACAAATTTTGAGCCCATTAGTAAAGACATTATAAATAAACTAGAATCAGATCACTGCGGCCAATAAGTAAGTTTTAGAAAACATAATGTTAAAGTTCCCAAAATGAAGATTACTTATGTACCTGTAAATGCAAGTCGCTTGAATAGTTTTCTGGGTAATGTGCTCAGTAAATTTCTCTTAAAAAGTAACCACCTAAATCCACAATCAATGTATAACTCTCTTTTTCAAGTGGTACATAAAGAACATGAGAGCATATTTACCCCTAAGACTGTTCAAATTGGTAACCATATAGCGTTCGGTGAGTGGGCTACCATAGGTATTCACAGAAGTAGACGAAGGCTGTATGAACTATACCATGAGAAAACATTTAATTTTGATTTAGAATTTATCAATTATGTTAAAAGTTATTCCAAATTGTTTAAAAAGGTTTGTTCAGACGCCAAGTCTATTGCTGTGAGAAATAAAATTTCAAAGTCATCCAATGTGACTAAGGTAACATGGAATATTATAAATAGTGAGACTGGGAAATCGGCACAAAAACAGGATAGAATAAAATTAAATATTAATGATAGTTTAATTGAAGCTGATTCTGCTGTAGCCGCCGCTTTTGAATCAGTTTTTGCTGATATTCCAGTCTCGTTAACAAAATCATTAATTTCATCACCTTCCTCCGCTGAAAAAAATCTTAAAGCTCATGTGGAAAAATCTGATACTGAATTCAATTTCAATACTGTTACCCCCGAAGACAATAAAAACTTTTAAATCTCTTGATATGAAAAAGTCTACTGATTTATGGGGACACTCTGTAAAAGTTCTTAATAGTATTATTGACATTGTTGCAGTAGACTTAGCATTAGTTTTCAATGCGTGTATTGCTAGTGGTGAATTTCCTGATCAAATAAAATATAGTAAAATCATTCCTTTATTTAAAACTGGTACCATTACCGACCCAAACAATTTCAGGCCAATCTCAATATTGCCAGTTTTCAGCAAAATTTTTGAAAAAGTTCTACTTAACCAGATGCTAGCCTTTTTTAACAAACATGAGTTGATGCATACTAAACAATATGGCTTCACAAAGGGTCGCTCGACTACTGATGCAGGTGTCGAACTTATTAGGAAAATTCTAGAGGCTTGGGAGGATTCAAAGGATGCTTTAGGTGTTTTTTGTGACCTATCCAAAGCCTTCGATTGTGTGCATCACGAAACATTGATCAGGAAGTTAGACCACTATGGTATAAGGAATTTAGCTCTTAACCTTATATCATCTTACTTAAGTAAACGAGTACAAAAAGTGTGTATACGTGGGGAACTATCTCCGGGGTGCCCAGTAGCTATGGGCGTTCCACAGGGTTCGATTCTCGGTCCATTTCTTTTTCTTATCTATATCAATGACCTACCTCACCTGGTAAATGATAAACATGATATTGTATTATTTGCTGATGATACTTCTTTACTATTTAAGATAGACCGACAGAAACATGACTTTGACGATGTAAATAATGCTCTCTCTGACGTGGTTCATTGGTTTAGTGCCAATAATTTGGTACTTAATGCTAGGAAAACGAAATGTATTAAATTTACAATGCCTAATGTGAAAAAGGTTTTAACTACCCCTATAGTTATAAATACCGAGAAGTTGGATCTTGTGGATTCAACAGTCTTCCTTGGAGTCACATTGGATCACAAATTGCAATGGGGCCCCCACATTAATGGATTGGCGAATAGACTCAGCTCTGCAGCATTCGCGGTAAGAAAAATCAGACACTTGACTGATATCAACACAGCCCGTTTAGTTTATTTCGGCTATTTTCATAGTGTCATGTCTTACAGCATTCTTTTATGGGGAAATGCTGCAGACATTGGATCTATTTTTGTGCTGCAGAAGCGGGCTATTCGTGCAATTTATAGCCTTAAGCCTCTGGATTCTCTTAGAGAATTATTCAAGGAAATTGACATATTGACCGTACCATGTCAATACATATTCCAAAATTTGTTATATGTTAGAAAGAATATTGTAAAATTTAAGAAAAATAGCGACTTGCATACTGTGAATACACGGAACAAAGATAAACTCCATATTCCTACAGCTAGATTACACAAAACTAGGAACTCATTTATCGGGCAAGGTATACGTTTTTTTAATAAGCTACCTCGGAAAATAATTGAATTACCTTTTGTAGAATTTAAAGCTGTTGTTAAAAGTCAATTATTCAAAAGGCTTATTATAAAACATCAGATTATTTTACCCGACCCGTCTAACACGCACTCAAATGATAAGACATTTTTTTGTAATGTTGACTCGCCTTCTTTAGACAATTTGACGCAACGCTTTTGGGAACTCGAAACTGTACCGAATAAAATACATTATAGTCCGGATTATAAGATGTGTGAAAATATTTTCCAGTCTACCTACACGCGTGACGACACTGGTGCCTACACTGTCAGTCTCCCATTTAAGTCTGATCCCTCTGAACTCGGTGATTCTTACACGACCGCTAAACGCCGTTTAATTAATTTAGAAAAAAAGCTAGACGCTATCCCGGAATTACGCAACGATTATAATGCCACAGTGCAAGAATATATTGATCGCAGTTTTTTAACCAAAATCGAGGTGGACGATCTCCGTCCCACCGATAACGCTTATGACATACCGCATAGGGTAGTTTATCGACCGGAAAAAACAACATCAAAAACTCGGATTATTCTTGACGCATCATGTAAAACTACTTCGGGAAAATCGCTCAACTCATTATTATTGACAGGACCCAATTTACAACACAACATATTTGATCTATTAATTAACCTACGCATATTCTCCATCGCTCTCACCTCAGATATTGAGAAAACTTACTTTTGTGTCAAATTCGCACCAGGTCATCAACATTTTCAGCGCATATTATTTCGCTTTAATTCGGAGTCCACCATTGAAGTCTTTCAGTTCAATCGGGTATCATTCGGGATATTTAGCTCGCCTTACCTCGCCATGCGCGTAGTGCGACAGCTCGCGGCTGACGAACGCGACAAGTTTCCGATCGGCGCGCTAGAAGCCGAGAACCGAATGTTCATGGATGACTATGTTTCGTCCATGGACGGAATAGACGAAGCCGAACGTACCTATCATCAGATGGTGAACATGTTCATGGCCGGGGGCTTCAATTTAGTGAAATGGAATTCAAATAGCTCCGAACTCATGAATAAAATTCCGCATTCGCATAAAAATCCACAACAAATAAACTTTGAAGCAGATAGTGAATTAACCACAAAAATTATTGGAATGCAATGGCAACCCCACGATTATATTTTTACCTATAAAATCACCGATGATGATTCTGATGTTTGTACAAAGCGCACTATCCTTTCCGCTACCGCTCGTCTTTTGACCCTTTAGGTTTTTTAGGCTGTATTACAGCTTTTATGAAATTGTTAGTTCAGGAGTGTTGGCAACGCGAGTTAGACTGGGATCAACCTGTCCCGGATTCCATACGGAATCCAAAAATGGACTCAGTTCAGAAGTGAACTCTCGGATCTGGCTAAATTAAGTATACCGCGACATGTAGGTATAACCGCAGGGTCTCACGTGACTATCGTTGGTTTCGCTGACGCTAGTGAAAAATGCTACGGAGCTGTTTTATATGTTCGTGTCGGTACTAACGCAGATTCGCCAGGAGTTGTCAACCTTCTTAGCTCTAAATCACGCGTCGCACCGCTGAAGAAAGTGTCTCTCGCTCGCCTGGAATTATGCGCCGCATTGCTCTTAGCTAATCTCATATTACGGGTAACCTGGACTACAAAGACGCTGTGAAATATAATAGCGCAATTCAAATTTTAAAGGAGAATCAGAACAAAATAATATCTGAGCAAAATCGTCACATAAGCCTTAGCAAAGAATTAATGGAAAAACATACTTCAATCATTGCGCAACTTGCAAAGAATCAAATTCAGTTAAATGAAACCATGCATATTTTTCTTGATGCCAAGAAATATGTATCATATTCAAGGGATATTCATATGTATATTAAAGGGAGGGAGGGCACAACGGTTAATTACCGTTCAAATTCGGAGCAGCCCGACTGGTACCATTACCTCCACCTTACAGAAGATCGCAGCTAAATGGCATTACCCTCGGGTGTGTCGTGTTCCTGTGGTGAGTAAGGTCGCCAGGCCCCAAGAGGAAGCGGTGTGTCGGCAGCACAGGACCAGTGGTGCAATTCCGCCGTGGTGGTGACCAGGCGCGGCATGTCGGTGCGGTTGTTAGGGAGACCCGGTGAAACGGCTGTCCGCTGGCCGCCCGCATATAGTAGGGGTCCCGAACCCAGGGATCACCTAATCTCCGCCCTGGGAGGCTGACCCGCACATGTGTGTAAAGTCCTTGGGGTAGTGGTCGTGCCGGAGGAGGAGACCGGAGTGGACCCGGCCGCTGCATCAGGGGGGGATCGGGGGCCCTTCCGACTTCCGCTCCGGCAATCCGCACTACCTGTACATCACTGTGGCGGATTGAGACCGCGCTTTGTCCTCGTTGATGCCGACACAACGATTCCTCTTTTCCTTTTCAGCACCCTTAAAAATCAATAATGGCCAAATACAAAAATAGTAGATTTTTCTCAGCGGCCTCCCCATCCACATTAAAAATGGACTTTTGCAACATCAGGGGACTTCATTCTAACCTAAACGCAGTCCACCAACACCTGGAGACGACGCAGCCGACTCTGCTATTTCTGACGGAGACACAGATATCCTGCCCCGATGATACATCGTACCTGAACTACCCCGGGTACAAGATGGAACACAATTTTGTGCGCCGCGCCGGGGCATGTATGTACTTCCGGGAGGATATTTGCTGTCGACGTCTCCACGGCCTCGAAGACAGAGACCTGTCAATTTTGTGGGTGCGCGTAGACTATGGTGGCAACACCCGAATCTACGCGTGCCTTTACAGGTCCCATAGCGGTGACACAGACACAGTTCGCCTATTTGAGCACCTGCAATCGACGGACGGCTGAATCGAACAGACAAAGTACTTGAGCAGTACCCCTCCGCGGAGTTGGTGGTTTTAGGAGATTTTAACGCTCACCATGTTGAGTGGCTTGGTTCTCGGTCCACTGACTGCGCAGGGAGGGCTGCTTACGAGCTTGCCCTGGCTTATGGCTTCTCGCAGCTGGTACAGGAACCAACCAGAATACCTGATATCGAGGGCCATACAAGCTCCTTACTGGACCTTCTGCTGACCACGCGACCGGACAGCTATTCCATCTCGGTGGGTGCGCCGCTTGGCACATCCGACCACTGTCTGGTCCGGACGCAAGTGCCGTGCGCAAAGGCCGAAGTGCCCCGACCTCCGGGGCGGCGGCGCATGTGGCACTACAAGGCAGCAGACTGGGATGGATTGCGTGAGTTTTACGCATCGTACCCGTGGAGGTAGATCTGCTTCGCATCAGAAGATCCAGACCCCTGTGCAGCAGCCGTCGCTGAGACGATACTGGCGGGAATGGAATGCTACATTCCAAACTCGCTAGTAGCAACAGGGGTAAAGAAACAGCCGTGGTTTAATAAGCCCTGCAAGGAAGCTAAATTATCCAAGCAAGCCTTGTATGAGGCGTGGACCACGGCTCGATCCAATCTGGACCCCAACATATCTGATGCAAAGCGGAAACTTAATGCTGCCTCGAGGCACTGTAAGCGAGCGAATGCCAGGGCGAAATTCGATTTCGTCAGCAGAATTGGTGAGAAACTCGCTAGCTACCCTTCTGGCAGCCGTGCTTTTTGGTCCCTTGCCAAGGCTGCTGAGGGAAACTTTTGCCAGTCGTCCCTACCACCACTCCGTAAGCCGGATGGTAACTTAGCCCACAGTGCCAAAGAGAAAGCGGATCTATTGGGCTCTCTCTTTGCCTCGAACTCGACTATGGATGACGGAGGCGCCAGACCGCCAACTATCTTGCGGTGTGAGAACTCTATGCCGGAGATAAGCATAACCCAACGGGAGGTCCGGCGGGAGATGCTGTCTCTGGACGTCCATAAGTCGAGCGGGCCAGACGGTATTCCGGCAGTGGTGCTTAAGCAGTGTGCTCCTGCATTGTGTCCTGTTTTGACGCGCCTATTCGCGCTTTCCTACTCCACCCAAAAAGTCCCAACTTCGTGGAAGACCGCCCACGTGCACCCAGTGCCCAAAAGGGCGATAGATCAGACCCATCAAATTACAGGCCGATCGCCATCACCTCCCTCCTCTCTAAAATTATGGAGCGAGTGATTAACACGCAACTCCTGCGATATCTAGAGGGTCACGGTTTGTTGAGTGACCAACAGTATGGCTTCCGCCACAGTCGCTCAACGGGTGACCTTCTAGTATATCTCACGCACCGTTGGTCACACGCCATTGAGAGTCAAGGTGAGGTATTAGCTGTTAGCTTGGATGTGGCGAAAGCGTTCGATCGGGTCTGGCATCGCGGTCTTCTATCGAAGCTTCCATCCTACGGACTGCCAGAGGGATTATGCAAATGGGCCGCCAGCTTTCTGTCCAGCAGATGCATAAGAGCCGTCGTTGACGGTAGCTGCTCCGAAAGCATGGACATTAATGCTGGAGTCCCGCAAGGCTCTGTGTTGTCCCCGACTCTGTTTCTTCTGCATATTAATGACCTGCTTTCTATTGAAGGCATTCATTGCTATGCGGACGACAGCACTGGGGACACTTACTACACGGGCCGTGCTAATCTCCCTCGTTCCACTGTGGAGGAAAGTCGCGAACGACTTGTGTCTGAAATCGAGAGTACACTTCGCAGTGTCTCCAATTGGGGTCGACTAAACTTAGTCCACTTCAACCCCACTAAGACACAAGTTTGCGGCTCCACAATTCCAGAACACTCCCCTTAACATCTCGGAGAGCATTAGGATCCTTGGGGTCGATATTTCTAGCAACGTTCAGTTCCGTGGTCATTTAGAGGACAAGGCTAAGCTGGCGTCGAGGAAGCTCGGTGTGCTCAACAGAGCTAAGCAGTACTTCACACCGCAACAAAGGCTGCAACTTTATAAGTCGCAAGTTCGGCCACATATGGAGTACTGCTGCCACCTGTGGGCTGGAGCCCCTGGATACCAGCTAGGGCCTTTTGACGCGGTTCAGAAACGTGCCGCTAGAATTGTCGATGATCCTTTGCTCACAAGCGGCTTGGAATCACTAAGTCTGAGGAGAGACTTTGCCTCCCTGTGTGTGTTCTACCGCTTGTATAACGGGGAGTGTTCAGCAGAATTGTTCGACATGATGCCCACTTCCACCTTCTACCACCGCACCTCGCGCCATCGACGGGGAATTCATCCCCATACCTTGGAACCACAAAGGTCTCGCACTGTGCGCTTCCAAAGGAGTTTTCTTCCGCGAACGCTCAGGCTGTGGAATGAGCTCCCCGTTGACGTTTTCCCTGGAGAGTACAGCATGGAGTTCTTCAAGAAGGGTGTGAAAAGATTCCTGCAGCGTCGGCAACGCGCGAGTGATACCCCTGGTGTTGCAAGCGTCCATAGGCGGCGGTAACCGCTTACGATCAGGCAGACCGCATGCTTGTTTGCCACCCAAGTGGTATAAAAAAAAAAAAAAAATATCAATGCGCAAAGTATTCCGGCTCATTATCCAGATATGCTGACATCATTCAGTGATAAGAATATTCATGCAATTCTTATCTCAGAGTCATGGCTGAAGCCCTGCCTGCCCCTCGACTTCTTACTCCCTTCCCGGCTTCAATCTGATACGTCATAATCGAATAGGAAGGAGGGGTGGGAGGTTGGCTATTTATCTCCAAGACTATATCCCATCCAGCATATCGAAAAAGAAGCACGGTTCGGGTTGGTCGCTTCCATGGAGAAGAACCGGCAAGAAACTCCATGGTCTTTTCAAATAATTTATTAAAGTAATATTAATTTGTATATTTTTCAGATTTCTGATGGAGATATTGAAGAATTATTATTAATATAAGTTACCAAACTCTTTGTAACCAACCGCACCGAATTGTATCTTTAAGTTCTTTCTTATCTACTTATTATTATCATCAGTTTTATTATTTCAAGCAGATCTAGTCTCATGTCACAGTTTTAAGCATAAATTATTACTTTCACCTCTTACTCTATACAAAGTTACTTAATTAATATTAATACTAAGTTGTAAATATTGACATTTTAAGATATTGATTTGAATAAAGTTGGCGTTCACTGACTTTTATGTATGGCAAAGAGTGTCTTTGGAACACTGTCTGCCCCCAGCGGGGATTCTTTGGGGTAGGAAAATCACAGATATTACAGATAATAGTTGGCTTCTAGAAGTTGTAGGTTGTTTTGACGAAGCAATAAATAAAATAGCTAAAGATTTATCTTAATTATTAGAGTGATTCACTCCGAAACTATTTATGTATAACAAAAACAATTTTTATATAACAAAAACGATTTATGTATAACAAAAACTATTTATGTATAACAAAAACATAGTTAAAGTATACATGTACAACTCTATTCGCTACAGAATATTTTCTGCGAAAATAAAATTGTCAACATATGAGTAGAATGTATTTTTCTATATTTGTCGCGATCACATATTTATATAAGCAACTGTCCTATTTTCTTAGACATATTTATTATTGAGATCTACTGATGTGTTTTTGTTTTTGCAATCAATCAATACTGACCACAATATAGATTCATAGTATATAGATACAGTAATACAAAAACTCACTGGTGTATGTGTGTAAATAAAGAACTTTAAAATTTTTGACAACGGTCTGGTCTAGTGGTTAGAGCTCCTGACTGCGAAACTTGAGGTCGCGGGTTCGAATCCCGCTGAGGGCAGATATTTGTGTGATGAACACGAGTATTTGTACTTTAGTCTTGGATGTCCAATGTATTTAAGTATATATCTATGTATATAAGTCAATATATCGTTATCTAGTTACCATAACACAAGCTTTGCTTAATTTGGGACTAGGTCAATTTGTGTGGAATTGTCCCAGTTATTTACTTACATGTATGGAATATCTTTTGATATATATATAATACGAGATAAATTACGATTACATAAAAAAATTGAACTAAATTAGGGAAAAAAATATGTTTATTCTGTTGTGTGTACAAAACTGTATATCTAAAAAAAAAATTATATCTTATATTGAATTAGTATTAAGCTTTGTTTAGTGTAAAATTTACCTTGAATAAAAATTTATTTATAGAGTATTAATGTGTAGATAATTAGTATTTACCGAACCTAAGATTATCATCATCATCATCATATCATCACGCCAAGTCCCTAACGGGGTAGGCAGAGAGTATAGAGCGCCAGTTCTCTCTAGACTTACATACCTCTTTCGCTTCGTCCACATTCATCAGTCTCTTCATACATGCTCGTCGGTTTCGAGTGCTCTTAACGTTCCCGTCCTTCAGAGTCCGATCTATTTGATCCAGGTAGTTGGAACGTGGCCTTCCTCTGCCTCTTCTTGCACACACTTTGCTTTGTATATCTGTTTCGTCAATCTTTCTTCACTCATCCTTTCTATGTGTCCAAACCAACGTAACATGCCTTTCTTCATCTTTACAATCACGCCCTCATTCACGCCAGTTGATTTGCGAATCTCTAAGATTATAGAAGAAATAAAACGTATTATAATTTAGTTTTATTTTTATTTATATAAATATATATATATATATATATATCATATATAATATATAAGGGGATCCCAGTGGAAGCGTGCACGTCGCGATTCCTGCCAGCCCAGAGGGCTGCAATTCCACTCGATGCGCATTGGCCGGACGGCTGCTAGGGCGTGCCCCCGAGGCGACGCGCACCAGTCCGTCCCCGCTGGTGCGAAAAATTCAGCACAGTGCGGCGATGGGGACCGCCATCCATCACGCGGAGTGCCTCACGGCGGGAAGTGGAGTGTGGAGTGTAGGATGGGTGTATAGAATGTAAGAGAATGTAAGATTATCGATCAATCGTGCCACGCGCGTGAGAGGGTCCTCTTCACGCCGCCCTCAGCGCGGTACTAGCCAGCCGGGTGAGACCCCGTTGGGGGAGGCCCGGCTAACGACCAGCGAGCAGGCGGCGGCTAGGTGGTCTCACAGCGCGTGGAGAGTGTGGTTATGGTGGTGGTGGTGGTGGTGATGGTGCGCGCGGGATTATCTCGCGCGCGTACGCCCGGCTGTCTGGAGGTCGAGCGTGCAGAGGCGCGATATTCCGCAGGTGCGGGAATCGCGACGCGTCCGCACGCCCGAACATGTTTACGGCCAGGCGAGATATGAAGTCGTCCAATTTCTCGGCCTTGAGGTCACGTGCGATCGTCGCGTTCCTCACATACCGGGGAGCGCCCACGATGGTTCGCAGGGTAGCGGATTGTTGTGCTCTGAGGTTCCTTTTGTTGGTTTCGTTCGTGAGGGCGAACCAGGTGGGCGCGGCGTACGTGAGGCGCGACCGCACGTAGGCCTTGTAGATCCCCAGCTTGGTGCTGAGGGGGAGTCGGGACGGGAGCGCTGGACGGAGTGCGATGCGCGCGATCCGCGAGTTCTGCACCACCCTCTTGACGTGGCTGCACATGGACAGGCGAAGGTCGATGGTGACCCCGAGGTGTCGTCCGCGGTGGCCGACCACTTTATCTCCTGTCCCTGCATCCTGAGCATCGGCGGTGCGTTGCGTGTTCCAAGGCGCGCTGCAGACGCTGTGTAATTTCGAGGGCCAATCTGTCCACCTCTTCGGGGGTCTTCAGTGGGAGCGTCGATATTGGGGTGGCGGTTAGGTACTCCGTGTACCTCTTCCAGTCCGTGATTCGATGTGGTACTTGTGGTTTCGTTGTGTGCGGTGGCTCCGATAACTGGAGGAGCACCGGAAGGTGGTCCGAACCCAGGTCATCCAGGAGGACCTCTTGAGTGAGCTGGCAGTCCAGGTTCGCATGTACTACTATGTCGAGAACCTCGGGGGCGCCCAGTGATCGCTGTGGCGAGTATCTGGTGTGGTCTTCCGGTCCGCAGACCACGTAGCCTCCCCTTTCTGCGTCGTCGAACAGGCGTCTTCCGTCCCCGCAAGTTCTCGATGAATTCCAACCCGTGTGCTTGCAGTTTAGATCGTCCGCTAAGAGCGTCGTTGCGTGACCCTCCGTGACGAGTCGGATGTCTCTCACGCACAGACGCTCACCGGGCGGCTTGTACGCGGCGTAGAGGCGCAAAGGGGCAGAGTTCCCTTGAATACCTCCACGCCGAGCACGCGCATCGACCGCAAGCACACGGAGAGGAGGCGGCGTCTTACCAGGACTGCCAGTCCCCTATAAGCTCTTCCCTCGGGGGTCTCCTCGTCCTGGCGGTAAATGATGTGACCTGGGATCTTTAGCTTCGTGCTTGGCTTCAGATGGGTCTCCGATATGAGTACCACATCGGGTGCTTGTTCGGCGAGAAGGGCTTTGAGTAGCGTCACTTTATTTGATAGTGAGCCGGCGTTCCAATGGATGACCCTTAACTTATGGTGCTGCTCCATGTTTGTTATAAGTGATTGCCGTCATCAGGCGAGTGATGCCTCTCAGGACGGCAGGGGTGGGGTCTGAACCGGTGCAAAGATTCCTGAGCACCTCCTGCACGATATCCAGCGCGATCGTTAGCGGCGACTGTGGATTCAGTGCTGTGGGTGCGTTTGCGTGTCGCCCTCCCAGCTGGGGGTGCGCGTTCATCCTGGGAGGTGCTTCTCCAGGTGTAGGCTTCGAGCGTTTGTTCTTGTTTTTGTTTTTAGCAGGTTGCTGCTTTTCCTGCTGCTGCTGTGGTTGCTGTTGCTGTGGGGGTAGTGGTGGTGGTGGTGGAGCCGATGATGTGGATGGTGCAGTGCGGGTGGAGTTCTTGCCGCGCCGGCGGCGTCGGCGTTTCCTCACACCTTCTCCCTCTTGACGAGGGCGTGGGTTGTTGGCCGGGGCCATCAAGTGGGTGCCGGCGTTTTCGATCATCTGGGGGGGCCTCTGGGTGGCAGGTGTAGTAGCGGTGTTTGTGCTGCGAGCAACGGGGCCAGCCTTTTTGTTGCGGACCTCTTTCCGCATCACCGGGCAGTTTGTGCTGTTTGCCGGGTGGGGGCCTTTGCAATTTGCGCATGTGGCTGGTTCTTCACGCGGCCTCGGGCATTCGTGCGCCGCGTATTCCTCGCCGCACCTTACGCAGGCTTGACGTCACAGCTAAAGACACGCCCCCTGGGGCCTATTTTTCAGGTAATTTCAGCTAATTATGGTATATTATTTATTAATGCTATTTGTATATTTTTAATTACCTACATACTAATAAAGATGTAGCCTAGTAGGGACACTACAAAGGTACTGTAGGCACGCTAAAATTAAAAGAGGCTAATGTTAAACCCATTCCATTAAAACCAAGAAGAATAGCCTATACTGTAGAAAATTTTGTTAAAAAGGAGCTTGACAAGTTATGTAGCGATGGTAAAATGTATAGAGTGACAAATAAAGAACCAGTCACATGGGCTACACCTATAGTGACCATCATTAAAGGACCTCATAATATAAGAATTTGTGGAGATTACAAAGTAACAATAAATCCATTTTTGGAGGTACCAAATCATCCGATCCCTGTCATTGAAGATATTTTTGCTAAATTAAATAAAGATGATCAGAAGGTTAAAGCAGTATTTAGTAAAATTGATTTAAGGAAGGCATATATGAACAGGCGAATGCATGATGAGGCGCAAAAGCTGATAACAATTACCACACCATGGGGGTTGTATAGACCAACATTCATGATGTTTGGTATCACCTGCTCCACAAGAATGGCAAGATTTTATGGATGAACATTTTAATATGCCAAATGTATATTGTTTCATTGATGATATTTTAGTAGCAAGTAGTGATGCGGATTGCCATTTAAAAACTTTAGAGTTTATATTTGAAAAACTAAAAAGTTTAAATATTAAAGTGAATAAAGAGAAACGGTATTGATGTCCCCACAATTAGAGTATTGTGGGCATGTGATTGATAAGGAAGGCATTCACAAGACACCAGGGCACATCAAGGCCATATTGGAAGCACCACAACTTAAAAATATTAAAGAATTACGTAGTTTCCTTGGCACTATTAATTTCTATCATAATGTTACGATGGAAGGTTCTGGAGGGCTTGCCGTGTGAAAGCCATGCGAAACAACAACACTTAGCAGGAAATATAGACAAAAGGAGGCAATTAAGAAAGGACGTAAACAAGTTGTTTTCGTCGCCCGGCCATTGTTCTGCGGATGCATTCACGCGGCAATTCTACGAACATCTTAATGGCAGTCTAGAGCCTTCCACCGATATCTAGTATATCGTGCCGGTGCCATATATAAGGCGGTATCCGATGGGCACGGGCAGTCTGAGCGAGTCAGTCAGTGAGTGAGTCTGAGTTAGAGTTAGTGAGTTTAGTTCAGTGCGAGTGATCACAAGTGTTTTATCGGTGACTATAGTGAGTGTTACAGTATTAGTGAAGTGTTTCAGTGCCTAGTGTTTACTGTGTTCTACTGTTACTGTGTTGTAGTGTACACAGAGTAGAAGTGTATCAGTGTCTAGTGTTTACTGTGTTCTACTGTTACTGTGTTGTAGTGTATACAGAGTAGAAGTGTTTCAGTACCTAGGGTTTACTGTGTTGTACTAGTACTGTGTTGTAGTGATCAGTGTTATAGTGAATAGAGCTGTAGCGAATAGTGTAAGGATTTATCGTACAAGTCTCCGGAATTATATTGTGTATAGAATAAAGTGTCGTTTAAGTGTAACAACCGGCTATCATTAAATTATCCCGAACCCCAGCTCGTAACAATAAATTTCTAAAGAATGCAGCAGAAAATTTAAAATCCTTATATACATTACTTAAGAATTCTGAAAAATGGGTATGGTCTAAGCAACAAGAACTAGCGTATGAATGGGCCAAGAAAGCTATTGTATCAGATCAAGTATTAATTCATTATAATCCAAAGCTACCAGTGGTATTGAGCTGTGACGCTTCCAAGTATGGGTTAGGAGCTTGTTTAGCTCATGAAATTAGGTTGGGAAATGAAGCAGAAGTAAAATATTCACAAATTGATAAAGAATAGATAAAGAAGCCTTAGCTATTATATGGGCAGTCAAGAAATTTGATTTGTATTTAAAAGGTAGAACATTTACATTAGTTACTGATCATAAACCACTGATATCCATATTTAATCCAAATAAAACGGCTGGTAGTATATATTGAAGACAGAATGACTAGGTGGGCATTAATTTTATGTAATTATAATTATGATATAATGTACAGGAGTTCACAACATAATGCTGCAGCTGATTTTCCTTCTAGGTTGCCTATTAAACATATTAATGAGGAGGATAAAATTAATCTGGAAGGCAACATCAACAGCATTTTATTGGATGATCCACCTGTAACTTTATCTGATATTGCCAAACATACTCAGAAAGACCCTTATTTAAGCAAAGTTTGCACTTACTTAAGAGAGGGCTAGCCAAAGTTGATTAATAGAGAGTTATGTAATTTTAAAAGTAAAGAGACTGAGTTGTATATAATTAAAGATTGCATACGCCGATGACGCGGTTTTACTTGCGTCATCAGAGGGCGAACTGCAGTCACTAGTTACCATAATGAAAGAAGAATGTGAAAAGAAGGGGCTGCGCCTAAACGCTGGCAAGACTAAGGTTCTGGTATTCGAAAGAGATGAACAAGTGACCGAGTGTGCTATATCGGTAAATGGGCAAATTCTAGAGCAAGTGAATGAATTTGTATGCATAGGAATCTAGGCATCTAGGAAGCATGTTCACACGAGAATGTAGTATGATGTAGTAGAGATGGAAAGTATGAAAAAGATATTGAAAGAAGGAAAACTGCCGGAAATAAGGTGAATGGAGCCATGTCGGCGTTGATGGGCAGTAAAAGTCTGAACAAGAATGCTCGAGTTGCTGTCCACAACGCGATATTGGTACCTACCTAATTGTATGGCAGCGAATCCTGGGTATGTCAGAGGAAGTATGAAAATAGCTTGAATGCAGTTGAGATGCGATCTCTTCGAAAAATGTGCGGCGTAACGATATTAGATGGAATCCGCAATGAAGAGATTCGCAAATCAACTGGCGTGAATGAGGCATGTTACGTTGGTTTGGACACATAGGAAGGATGAGTGAAGAAAGATTGACGAAACAGATATACAAAGCAAACGTGTGTGCAAGAAGAGGCAGAAGAACGCCACGTTCCAAGTACCTGGATCAAATCGATCGGACTCTCAACGACGGGAACGTTAAGAGTAGGTACTCGAAACCGACGAGCATGTATGAAGAGGCTGATGAATGTGGACGAAGCGAAAGAGGTATGTAAGTCTAGAGAGAACTGGCGCTCTATACTCTCTGCCTACCCCGCTAGGGACTTGGCGTGATGATATGTATGTATGTATATGTTTTGTTTAGACATGTTCTTGACGTATACTTTATCTCCAACTTCCAATTCACAACTAGTAGCTCTTCTCTTCCTATCCGCATATTCCTTCCCTTTTTCCTTTAGTTCCTTATCTCTGTCCCTCATTTCAAGGTCCTCTGTAAGGCTTTATACATATCCAGGATATAACCTCCACTAGGTAAGGGGCCCACGTGGTCAAATCCTATGTCAACCCATGGTTCAGAAGGTAAATCTCTTCTTTGTAATGGATTTGCTGTGTTGGGAGCAGATACCAGGATGCACTCTTTACAGGATTTGCATACGTTTCAGCATCTTTGTCACACTCAGGCCACCATACCTTGGTCCTTAATCTGCCCTTCATCGCGCCTATACCCAGGTGGCCTTCCTGTGCAACTTCCAGAACTCTCCCTGAGGAGAATATCGCCCTACCATACCACATTAACCGTTTCATCCCAGTTTCCATTGTAAAGGCCTTCTCGAACCTTCTGTATCATCCCCAAGAGAACTCTCAGTGATCTCTTGCGATGCTACTGGTCGTGCAGATTCGGTAACCACCAACCTTCCCATGCTCCTTCCCGCCTTTCGGCATACGGAGCGAATCAATGCGATCGCTCAGGATGACAGCGTTCCGCAACTAAGGTTCCGAAACGCTGGCACTCTGAGCGCTCGCTACAAATTTTCTTGTTCCTCTCTATTTCTCTAGTTCCACTCTCCCCCTTCTGGGGCTGGACATCACAGCAAGGGGCACTTCGGTGCTGCACAGACTAGGTTGCAGATATGGGTACCCTTCGTACCCGCGTCAGTCGTACTGTTTTTTTTTTTTGCCGTTGCGACTCTGTGTTCGGAGAGTTATAGTGTGTTGGCAGCATAAGGTTTAATCCCTCTGCTTCCAACACAATGTAACAATCCTCCCCCCTCCCAAGGAGCACATTCCTGGAAACCTTATTCACCATGTAGGAACACAACACAATAAATTGTGTTATTTGGCTACGGACTTCTATAAGGTGGAGGTCCTGCCCCAGTCGGGCAGCTCCAAATTCGAACGGGAAACCCGTTATGCCCTACCTCTCTTTTTCCGCCTGGCGTGCGACGAATGGGCAAACGCCGCCAACCGGGCCCAGTTCTCGCTCGATGAAGTGAGATCGTCGAAGTAGACCGATCCCACCTCAGAGCGGACGAGGCTATCGAGCATAAGGCTCCTCTCATCCGCGTACAGCTCGCACTCCCAGAGGACATGGTCCCTGGTCTCAACTGGACTGCCGCAGGGCCAGTTGGGTGTCTCGCACAGCGCCAACCTGTGCAGCCGATCACGGAAGCAGCCATGGCCGGTCAGTATTTGCGACAGCACATAGCTCGGCTCCAACCACTCACGTTTGAGTCTGACAGCGACGACGGGAAAGAAACGGTACGTGTCCCGCCCGTCCCCGCTGCCGTCCCACCGCTCTTGCCATTGGGCAACCACAGACGCATCGATCTCGGACCTCTTCCCCCTGCGTTCCCTGCCCGCGAGTCCTGCTATCGCCTCCTGGACACACCCCGCACGTAGGACCTCCAGGTCAGCCGGCAGCACCCCCGCCAACACGGGGAGTGCGGCCGTGCTGGCCGTCCGGTACGCCTTCGTGAGGAGCGCCAAGGCTGGCCTTTAAGATCGGAGCAGCGCACTGCGCACCACGTGTAGGGACGAGCGTCGGTACCATACGGCCGCAGCGTCAGTCACTATGGTGACGTATGTCCCTTTGTATATAACTTTTAGGGCCTTATACCGCATCCCCAGGATGACGCAGACACGTGCGCCATCTTCCCGAAGGATGCGGCCCCCTTTGCACCAATAAAAGTCGCATACGGCGCGTGGGACCTAGCCTCGTCCACGAAGACGCCTAAAATCCTAGCGGAGGTGATTCAGTAACCGATTCGGTAACCGCTTGAACATGGTCTCCAAATAAAGCCATTGGGTTTGTTGCCACTTTACAGAGCCGTGATAGAGGATCGACTATGTTGGTCTTCCGCGGGCTATATTTCACTTTGAAATTGTACGATTGCAGCCTTAACACCCACCTTTCAATGCGAGTGCATGACTTTGCTTTCGGACCAGATATCACCTCCAAGGCTTATGATCCGTTACCAAATCGAACTCCTTGCCGTACAGAAACATGTTGACATGTTTGACTGCCCAAACCAGAGCTAAGGCCTCTTTTCTGTTTGGCAGTAACGATACGCAGCTGCTGAGGGTTTTATTCCCAAATGCAATTATTCTCAGCCCAGTCTTATTGGTTTGCACTCGCACTGCCCTCAGGCAGGCTTGCATCTGCAATCACCACAGTCTTATCATGAGGATTGTAGTAACCTAAGTTTGGTACTTTCATAAGTGCCGCCTTCAGATCATTAATGTTTTATTTTGGACATCTCCCCATTCATCTTGAATGTCCGTGTTTCTTCCCATTCTTTTCCAAAGCAGTAGCATGAGGGGTAAAGTTAACGTTGCTAAGGGCGGGATCCATTTTCCCACGAAATTCACTAGGCCCATAACTCAGCAATCAAAAGATATTCGTCGGGGCCCTGAATCCCTTTATAAACAAGATATACTTGTCTAGTGGTTTATCTCCTGATGTAACGCGATGCGCGCGGGCTCGAACACCTTCTCGCTCACACATCAACTACCTGTCTCAGGCGGCCATCTCAATATGAGTCACCATCGTCAACAAACGGTATATAAAGGACCGCACCACCGATCTAAAGGCATTAGCTAAGGAGCGAGCTTGATCGATAGCCACATACGCAGTCATCAAGTGAACTTGGCCAAAGGAATACGATAACCATATGTGTAGTCTGTTCCAAAGCACTAGGCAAGCTTGATCGATAGCCACATACGCAGTCATCAAGTGAACCTGGCTTAGGGATACGATCACCACATGTTTAGTCTATCCTAAAGATCATACTAGGAAGCATCGAGTTCGATAGCCACATATGCAGTCAACTCCTTGCTAAGTACTATTATCAAGTACCTTGGTAACCTAAGTTTATTAAGTTAACATATGAATGCAATACCTATGTATCCACCTATTGCTCTAATAAAGGATATCATCGCCATATCAGTCTTTCAATCAGCCACCCTTACAGTGGCGCCCAACGTTAAAAAAATAAAAAGGAGTCTTCACTGATATAAGACATCATCCTCTTCCCCCGGACCTCAGCTGAGAGTGGACGTGTTTGTTGTTTCCCTACTCAATTTTATAAATAGATTAAATTTTATAAAAATAAATCAGTGCAAAGTACTAGGCGTGCATAACATCATAAAGTGAAAGCGAAAGGGACCAGGTGAGAATGAGACAGTAATATTCAACTCACTCACAACTCTTAACAAAATTCGTCATACATTAGATCAGGGGTCTAGTAATATTGGACGGAAAATTTTATTGTATCAAATTCTCGATAGCCAAGTTTATCAAGAGCCCTTACAATCAACCACCTACGAATGTAATATCTATGATGAAAGGTGTCTATGCAAAATGTTGATTGTTGCGATATACACAATAGACGTGACCGCTTAGATTTTCTTCGAGCCTGGTACTTTTGGGTCCACACGGCCACATGCAAAACTAACTAACTCACCCTCACGTAAATCTGAGACCCTGGTACATTGAATGATAAACAAATATGGCTGACAATGAAATCAACAAATCTCTCTCCGAGACAGACTTGGGTCAAATTGGATTGGATAAAACTCCACCAAACTTTGTTTTCACCTGGACAAAAAGGAGGAGAGAGGATGATGTCTTGGCCTCTGACCTTAACTACTTTAAGGATGAAATTAAGACTCTAATATCCTCAATGTTATCAGAACAACAGAAGGAATTAAAAAGAATTGGCCCGGTTTTGTCAGAGCTCCAACAAACAAACACAAAACTTAATGCCTCTATTGCTTTTCTATCCGCCCAGAATGAAGACTTAAAAAAAAAGATAGAGCAATTGGAAAACCAATCAAAAAAAGATAGGGAATACATCACAGTTTTGGAGAACAAAATAGAAGACATACAAATGACAAATCGTAAATCGAACTTGGAGATAAAAATGTACCTAAGGGCAACCATGAGACTAAGGAAGATCTAATTGAGATGATCCAAGCTTTATCAAAGAATGTGGAATATCCAATTGAAAAAAAGGAGATAAAAGACGTGTATAGGGTGAAGAGCAGGAAGGAAAATGAGCATAATACTCCGATTATAGTTGAAAGCTCCTCGACAATATTAAAAAACGATATTCTAAAGATGATTCAAAGTTTTTAACACAAAACACAAAGCGAAATTATCTGAAGGACGGGAACGTTAAGAGTACTCGAAACCGACGAGCATGTATGAAGAGACTGATGAATGTGGACGAAACGAAAGAGGTATGTAAGTCTAGAGAGAACTGGCGCTCTATACTCTCTGCCTACCCCGTTAGGGACTTGGCGTGATGATATGTATGTATGTATGTATGAAATTATCTGCCAAGCACCTAGGTTGTCGCACAAGGGAGGACACTCCAATTTTTGTATCGGAACAACTTACAGCCAAAGGCTCCCGTCTTCACTTCTTAGCCCGCGATTTGGTAAAGATCAAGAAATATAAATTTTGCTGGACAGCTTATGGCAAGATTTATGTAAGAAGAGATGAAAATTCGCCTATCATTCCTATAAAATCCGAAGCTCAGATTCAGCAGCTAATGCAAGGAATATGACTAGATCAAGCAGAAAGAGAAAAATATTGTTACGAGCTGGGGTTCGGGATAATTTAATTGATAGCCGGTTGATGCACTTTAACGACACTTTATTCTATACACAATATAACTCCGGAGACTTGTACGATAAATCCTTACACTTCGCTACAATTCTATTCACTATAACACAGTACTAGTACAACACAGTAAACCCTAGGTACTGAAACACTTCTACTCTGTATACACTACAACACAGTAACAGTAGAACACAGTAAACACTAGACACTGACACATCTACTCTGTGTACACTACAACACAGTAACAGTAGAACACAGTAAACACTAGA